>JAWQFJ010002134.1:18254-92945 GCA_034096865.1 Theodoxus fluviatilis | reverse complement strand
CTGTAGGAGCTTCTTTCTTGTTGTGGCGGGGCTTGTTGGAAACAAGAAAAGAGGGCGCCGGCGGGGGCGGGGGGGGGTACGGGGGGGGGGGGGGGGGGTCTTTTTTGGATTGGGGATGAGTGTAGGGGAAAAAAAAGGAGTTGGGTGATCAAAGTGGGGGGGGGGCGCACGCGGGGGGGGGGCGGCGGGGGGAGGGGAAATTAAGGAGACAGGGCGAGAAGGCAAAACAAAAAACCCGGCGTGAAGGGGGGGGGGGGGAAAGGACTGCTGCAGCTCGGGGGCCGCAGGCGCCCGTTGGAGGCCTGGGTCTGCTTGGTGAGGTGGGTTTTGAGGTGAATGGTATATGGGTTGGTGTTGGTTTTGACGGGTTTGGGAACCAGGGGGGGTGGGTGTTTGGTTGTTGGTTGACGGCCGGGGCGCGTGTCTTGGAAGGAATAACCATTGGGGCTTTTGCTGTGGGGATATCAGGGAGATAGGGGGCAAAGGCGGGGAAGGAGAGGGGGGGAGACCTTTTGGGGTTGTCTTTTATCCGCCCGCGTGTTGGGGGTTTGGACGGTTCTTTGTGTTCTCAAGCTCCCCTGGCATCATGGTTTTGTATGTTTTGGGGCTGTGGGTTGTTTTTGGGGCCCGGTGTGGGTTGGGGGGGGGGGAGGGCTCCTCTTGGTAAGCGGAGAGAGAAAGGATTGTGTGTTTTGGGGGGGCAGAGCTTCGAAGGTGGGGGCCACTGTGTTTTGGGTTTGGGGGGTAGGAGTTGACGGGCAGGAGGAATGAAAGGGAGGGGGGGGGGGTGGCTTGGTGGGATGTTTGGGTGGGGGAGGGGGGGTGGGGTGGTGGGTGGGGGGGGGTGGAGTGGGGGGTGGGGGTGGTGGGTGGGGGGCGGGGGTGGGGGGGGGGGCTGTGGGGCGGGGGCGGGGGGGGGGGGGCGGGGGGACTGCCCCGTTTCTGTCGTTGTTAAGGGGGAGAGGAGAGTAGGAGAGAGTTGCGGGGGGATCGTGAGGTCAGCCGCGGAGGGCGGATAGAGGGGTGAGGAGAAGGACACAGACCAAGGCCTTATGTGGATGGGGCGTTTTTTGATACGGGCAGGGTTGCGACCAGAGACGGTGGTTGGGTGGTGCCCTCCCACTGGTGTTTTCCCCCCCCCGAGCGGCGTCGGTGGTGTAGGGGTTTTGGCTGGTGTGTAGCCCGCCGGATATTTGTAAAGGGCAGAAGGATATTCACTACAGAGGGGGATATCGACGGAAAACAGGGTTTGGTGGTGGGGGAGGGGAGCGTTGTGGGGGGAGGGGGGGGGGCGCGGGAACGTGGGGGGGGGGGGGGGGAGGGGAGGGGCTGAACCTGTCTCTAAACGAACACCCACCAAGGTGGGGGTGGGGGGGGGGGGGCTAGGGTGGGGGAATGGGAAGGACCCGCGAGACCCACAGCACCACCTGGCTGTGTGCGGGGGGGGAGGAGGGGGTGCGTTTTGTGTGTTGGTGGGCCGGTGCGGATGGGGGAGGGCGGTGCGGGATTTCTTGCCTGGTTGTACTTTGGCGGGGAATGGGCGAGGGTTTCGGGAGTGGGGGGTGCCGGTCGCCGAAGGGGCGGGGGGGGGGGATTTCTGGGAGTGGGAACTGTTACGACAACCTAAAGAGATCAGATAAACAAAGAAAGGAGAAAGAGGGGGGCAGAGAGGGGGAGTATAGGTCGTATGTGGCGTGGGGGGTTTGGGTGTTGTCGTGGGAACCCAAATGTTGGAGTTTGTGGTGTTGTGGTGACGCGGAGGGTGTGTGTGGCGGGGTTGTATTTTTGGGTTCTCAAGCGCCCGAAGAAGCCGCGGGGGGGGGGAGGGGTGGGGGATGGGGGGGGAGGGGGGGTCCCTTCCCCCAAGGTGGGTGCGTGTGGTAGGCCACGGGCGGGCGAGGTTGGGGAGTGAGGGGGGCAGGAAGGAGGAATGAGGGAGGAAGGGTCATGGGGTGGGGGTAGGAAGGAAGTCGCCTGTGGACACGCGGGCAGTAGGATTGGACGGGGAGGGGGGTCTGGTGGCGAGGGGCGAGGCAGATGAGAGCTGGCTGGCGCGGGGCCCCAGCGAAAGATAAAGAGATACGAAAGACTTTGTCTTCCGGTTGGTGCGAAACACGCGTGGTTTTTTACGGCGGGGATCGGGGGGGTGGGTCTTTTGTTGGGGGCGGGGGGCCCCCACGCGCCACCGCCTATTTTGGATGTGGGGGGGGGGGCGCTGGCAGTGGGGTGTGATCGCTGTGTTGTTCCCCCGCTTTGCCAAACAAGGAGAATGGCTGTTGGTAAGGGTGTGTGTTTGGTGTCGGCGTGGGCAGGGGGGGGGCCGGTGGCCGGCTTTGTTGTAGTTGGGGGGGGGAGGTAGGATAGGGCAGAGACGGGGCGTGAGGACCAGTTGCTGACTAAGGTCGGTACCATGATGAACCGTGGGGGGGGCAGAAGCGGGAACGGTGCGCGACCGGGGGGGCAACGGTGAGATGACCATAGACGGGTTCGGTGAAGGAGAGGGCGGACGGAAGAGCCGTAGGCTTGGGGGGTGGGCACCGCGCGCCAAGTATTGTTTGTGGTATCGCGCCGGTGTGGACCCTGGGAGGGGGAGGCGGCCGGTATGGCTGGCTGGGTTTGGCTGGCACGCGGCGGCGTGGTGGGATTTCATTGGCAAGGGGGTGGGTGTGCTTCACTTTGTGAGTTGTGGGCGAGGGAAGCCGTTCGCGGGGTGGTGGGGGCGATTTTTGGGTGTGGGGGCCGGCCCGGAGGAGAGGGGCGTCCGAGAGAGGGGCCGGGTAGGGGTGTGCCTTTGGGAGGCGGGTGGGGTAGAGGGGAGGGGCGGTCTAGATCAGGGGGGGAGAATGGGTGAGGAGGACGAGACTGGTAGGTGGGGGGGAGGGCGTAACGGTTTGGTGTGGGGTAGTTTTTGTTGAAGGCGGGGGGGGTTATGGTGGGGCTGGGACGATTGGGGGGGGATTCAGGGGCGGGCGTCGGGGACTGTCACGAGGGATAAGGTTCTGGTGGTTGGTTGGTTGGTTGGGGGAGGGTGGGACAAGGGAGGTTCTGGGTGGGATTGGGGTCGGCGGTGCGGGCGGGATTCACCGGCTGGTGGTCTGGTTGGGGAGGGGGGGCCTACGCCAGGTGGTGTCCGCATAGTGTTGCTGGGGGCTGTGGTTGTGGGGGGTGGGGGGGGGGTTGGGGGTTGGGCACGGGGGGGGGGGGGCGCGCGGGTAGGTGTCCTGAGTCAGGCCTGGTTTTGACTGGAAATTAGGGGTTGGTGCGCGGGGGGCGGGGTTGTTGTCGTGGTGTTGGATCGGGAAGGGAGCGGCCGGGGTAGGGTGGTGTCGGGGTTGGTTGGTCAGACCGCGTTGTTCGGTTCGCTGGGTGGGGACGGTTACATGGTGTGGGATCCGTTTTTGGGTCCTTGGGATGGCGTGTTTGGGCGGGGATTTGTGCCGCGCCGGTGGGTTGGTGTCGTGGCTGGTTGGGTGGGGGGCTGAGGCGCCGGAGGGGGGAGGGTAGGAAGGAAGGAGGCTGCCCCGGGTGGGGGGGGGGCGAGAAAGGGAGAGATGAGGCCGGCGAAACGCTGTTGATTGTGTTGATCCCGATGCCCTACGGGGGCTAAGGAGGGGAGGGGACGGGGGGGGGGGGGGGGTGGGTGGGGGGCTGGGGGAGGGGTGGGAGGCGGGCAAGAGGCAGAGGACACGAAGGGCCAGGAGGAAAGAGAGGAAGGGGGGGTGTAAGCACGATGCGAGGCATGGTAATGAGGCCGAGAGGAGGGTTAGGAACGGGTGGGGGGGGCCCGGAGCCGCTGGTGGGTTGCGAGGGCGATAGGAGAGAGGGGGTCCCCGGGGATGAAATTAGGACGCGGGGCGGGGGCGTGGGGAAGAGGTAGGAATGCAGACATGCGGGGCATGGGGAAAATGGCGTCGCCACCCAGGGGCTGGTGTGCGGGGGGGGTGGGACCTTCGTGGGGTATCGGGTGGAGCGTTGGGCGCAGATGGGGGTTGGTTGACAAGGGACAATATAAGGGCGATTGGGGGTGGGGGAAGAACGCCCACCCACCTGACGGCCCGGACATGGGGGATAGGGAGAAGGGGAAGGGGGGCGGAGGGCAATGGGGGAGGGGAGAGTGAGGCACGTGGATGTGGTGGGATAGGAGGTAGGGGAACAGGGGCCCAAGGTCTTCGGCGGGGGTGTTGGGGAGGGGGTGGATGGAGGTGGGCATTCCGTCAGAACGACCACGCAGGCGCGGTGTAGGAGTGGGGACAACACGAGTGGTCGGGGGGGAGGAGGCAAGGGATAGGGGGGGGGGGGGGGGGAGAGTGGGAGAGGTTTGTGGGGATGATAACGAGGACGGAGTGATTGCCTAGGCGGAGCGGGAGAGAGGAACGCAGTGAGAGAATAGAGGAGTCTGCCGGGCAAGAGGTTCGGCGTAGTGTGAGGTGGGGGGGTGCGGTTGGCCAGCCACATCAGGGGGGGGTGGTGGAGGAGCAGATGAGGACGGGGGCAGAGAGTTGCCGGGGGGGCGGTGAGAAGGGGGGTGGGTGGAAGTCCGCGTGGGTGAGGGTTGAGTTAAGGCTCTTGGTGTCATCATGGTGTCTGGTGGGGGGCGTCACTGCGCGTCCGAGACTGTGGATGGCCGTAGAGGGGCCCACCGTGGTTTGCGGGGGGGCGGGGGAACTTTAGGGTGGGGCGACAGGAGAGGCGCGGGTAAGCACGCGTTAGGGGGTGCTGGCGCGGGTGGGGGGGGCGGTGTGGCGCGGTCGGATGGGAGGATAATAGGTAGGAATGGGTTGGGAGAGCGGGGCGGTGGAGACGGCGTGGGGGGTATTGTGTGGGGGGGGGGGGGGAGCGGTTGAGAGGTGGGAGGGGGTTATGTTGTAGAGGAGGGGATGGGGGGGGGGCCGGGGGGGGGGGGGGAGGGGTTAGGTTTCGGGGTCAAGGTAACGTGCTGGTGTGGTGGGGGGTAGTGTTGATGGTGCGGAGGGTGTGACGAGGAAGGGTGGGGTGGAGTGGGGCCAAAAATTACAGCAAAACCCGCGCTGGAGGCTGTTCATTTCTAGCGTGCGAGGGAGGGCCGACGGTTGTTAGAAATAAAGTGTGGGCTAGGAGGGGAAGGGGGGGGGAACGCTGGTACCGCCCGGAGGCTGGTGGTCGTGCGGACGGGGAGGGGGGGTGGAGAGGGTGCGGGGGGGGGTGGGTGTCTTGGCGGAAGGACGAGGCTGAGGGGGGGGAGAGGGAAGTCGGGCTTCGGCCGCCCCCCGCAGGGAGAGGCTAGGGGGTGAGTGGGGGGGGGGGGGGGGGCCTATGTGGCCAGAGGGAGATGAGAGGGTGGACCGTCGCGGTTTGGTCCGTGGGGATGCAGGTCCTGGGACTGGCAGGGGTGGGCGCGGGAGGGAGTAGTGGGTGGTGGGGTAGTGAGGAGGGAGGGGCGAAGACGTGGGCGGGCCATACGTCAGGAAGATGCGACTAGAGGGCCGGAAACGGGTGATTGAGATGAGAGATAGGGGTGAAGGAGGGGCCGGAGGGGCGGGTGGCGGGGGTTGGCTGAGACTGTCGGGGGGGAGGATGGTGGGGGTAATTGGAAGAGGGTATTCGGTTGCGGCTGACGATAACGGGGGGGGGTGATCGGGACGGGGAGGCGAGGGGGCGGAGAAGCGGAGGGGGAGGGGATGAGGAGTCTGGGAAAGATAGGGGGGGGGCTTGGGGCGCGATGGGGAGGTTGGTCGTGCGTACAAGGAGACGGGAACGCGGGTTAGAGGGGGGGGTAGGACGAAGGAGGGGGGGGGGGATGGGGGGGGCCGTGTGAGTGCCCGGAGCCGGTTCGGATGAGCGGCGGGGTTTGGTGAAGGGGGAGAGTGGTTGGTGGCGAGGAGAGGCGGCTGCGGGGGGGAGGGGAAAAGAGGGAAGGAAGGGAAGGATGAGGTGTGGAGGGGGGTAGGGCGTCGTAGGAGGAAGAGCGGCGGGTGTGGAGGTCAGTGTCGGCGGTGGGAGAAAAGGAGTGGAGAGAGAGGGGGTGGGCGGGGTCTGTTAGGGCCGCTGGGGGGGTGGGGTGGTGTGTGCGGGGGTTGCTGACGGTCGGGGCGGGAGGGGAAAAGAGGAAAGGCGGGAGGGGGGGAGTAGAGGGTGTAGCACGGATGGTAGGGGGGGGGGAGGGAGGATGGGAGTCCGGAAAGGATTAAGATTGTGAGAGGTCGAGGTCGTGGGGGGTATCGGGCTGGGGGAGCAGGAGGCAGGAGGGAAGGTTGGTAGGGAAAGAGGGAGAAATGGCGCGTGGTAGGGTTGGTTGGATGAACTTGCTTGGTGGGGCGTAGGGGGGGAGGGGAAGGTATGGCGGGGCCAAGACAAAATCATGGTAAAAAAAAACCAAAAAATGTGTAAATTAGTGGGCGTCTACTGTCGCCCCCTGGGCGGAGCAGGCTGGGAGGATACTTGTCTCCACAGCGGTTTACAGAGGTAGGGGGTTGAAGTTGTTAAGGGGGGAGGGGGGAAAGGTCCGCTGGGGGGAGGGCGGAGGGACCGGGGGGGTGAGGGGGAAAGCGGGGTTGTGGGGGGGGGGGCCTGCCGAATGGCACCAATTCGGGTTGCATGTCTGTGCGGGTTTAGGTGGGGGAGCTGCTTACAGAGGATTAGTGGTCTCGCCCTCCAGGGGGGCCGTGGCCCCCGCGACATGATGTGCAGCAGTGTGTGTGGGGTTTGGCTGTACTATTGGCGATAGTTTCACGTACCACCGGGGGGTGGGAATAACGGAATTGAACAAAAAAAATAAACAAAGGGGGGGACCTAAAGACAATAGAAACGTCATCGTCGTTGGAATAGACGTGGACAAAACAGGGTTGGGACTTTCAGTTCGTGTCGTTTTCAGTGCCAACCAGGGAGGGGGGTGAGCAGACGTCTGTGTTTATGCGGGGTGTCTTGGGTTTTCGCCGAGTAAGTAGTTATTGCTTCCTGACCGTTGCGTGGTCGAGTGTGCGTCAGGTCTGGACTGCGCATGTGTCCTATTTTTGTCGTGTTGGTAGGGAGGGGTGGCCGTTTCACCAGTGACGTGTGTCGTTCCAAAAGGGACGTCTTGCCCACCCCGGGTCCGTCCTTCCGCGAGAAGGGCCCCCCCCGAATTGCACGCGCTGTTTTTTTTTCATCTTGCGTTGGGCGGTGGTTTCCCCCTCGTTTTCGAGCCGTTAGAGTTGGTGCGCGTCGGTCTCGCAAATAAGTGCTTCCCCCGGTGGGCGGTTGTTACGATGATTTGGCTTATGCCTTTCATGCGTTATTTTGCGTTCGGTTTTGTGGTCGTCCCGCGGGGTGTTTTGTCCCCGCACAACGCGCCGCATGCCACCCCGACCCCCAAGGGTCGCTGGCCTTGCCTGTGGCCTTGGGGCTTTGGTTCCTGGCTGTCTGCCGTCCTCCTTGTGTGCCTATTATGCCGTGTCTTCCTTTTTGTTTCTCTTGCCGTTCGTGCGCGGTTTGGTTGTGGCGGCCTTGCTGGCGTTCCTGTTCCTGGCTGCCTATTCCAGTTACCCTGTTCCGTCTATCCCCCTTGTGTCTCGTACCAAAACCCTGACAAAGTACAATTCTGCTTTTTTTTTTCTTTTTGCTTTGATTTTTCTCCCGCAATACTTTGTTTTTTTTTTTTTTTTTTCATAGGTCTTCGTTTGATTCGTTCTTCCTAACGTGGTTTAATTTAAAAAAAACCACTTGGGCCACGGCCTAACCAAGGGGGGGAAGGGTGGGTAGAGGGGGGGGACGGGGGAGGGCGGGTGGGGGAAAAATAGGGGCGTGGCAATCTTTTTTACTTTGGTCATTCTTTTTTTGTTTTGTTTTCCATTCTTTGGAATTTTGGGGGGGGGGGTTCTGGCCAAATTTATTTTGAGTTCCCCACTTTTTTAATTAATGTCTGGGGGGGGGTGACACTGGGGGGGGAGGGGGGGGAGGCGTTTTTTTGGGGGGGGGGGGGTCAGGGGGTATTCCGGGGGGGGGGGGGGGGGCGTTGGGGGCTGTTTTCTTTTTTTCTTGTTTTAAAAAATTTGCGCGGAAAAAGAAGGGGGCTTATTCCCGGGGCCGTTTTTAAACTTGGTTTGTTGTTTTTTAATGATTTGGCCTCGGGGAAAACCCCCAAATAACCCTCTTTTTCTATTGGGTTTTATTTTTTGTTTTGGGTGGCGGCCCCGTGAGGGGGAAAGCGGTTGGTTGGTTTTTTTTCCTCCCAAAAAAAAAAAAAAATGGGGGGGGGGGGGAGACGGAATAAAACAGGGGGGCGGGAACAAGGGTTTGGGCCCCATTTTTGGGTGAATGGGGGGTTAAAACGGTTTAAAAATAGAAAGGGGGGGGGAGGGGGTGAAAAAGAAAACAATATTTTTTTATTTACGGGGAGAAAAAAAAACTAAAGGGGGGGGGGGGTTTTTTCCCCCCCCACCCACCAAAGGTGTGGGGGGGGGGGAAACGGGGGAGGGGGGGGGGTTGGGGGGGGGTGGGGGGGTGGAAAGAACCAATTTTCTGACAAAGGGGGCGGTTACTGCTTCCCCCTGGAACAAAAAAAGCACTTGATTTTTTCTAATTTGGGGCCAATATGTTTTTGCAAACCAGGGAAAAACAAAGGTTTTTCTGGGGTGCCTTTTCCCAAGAAAACAATTGTAAAAATTCTCTTCCCCACACCTGCCAGTAAAAAAAAAACCCGCAAAAGGGAGGAAGGGATAAGCAATGAAAAAAAAAAAACCCATTTAAAAAAATCGTTAAATGAAATGTTTTTTCTCTCACGGGGACTGGAGTGGGGATTGTTTTTTCCTAACTTCCCTTGTTTATTTATCCCTCTGCTTCTCCTTCTCCTCTCTCTTTCCTTCTCTCATCTGCCTCTCTCCTACCTCTCTTACTCCAAGTTACTACTCTCTCCTACCTCTCTCTCTCTTCTGTCACCCCCAGTCCACATTTTCTACGGTTTGTTTTTGTCTTTCATACAAAAATTAACATAGGTGGCCATCCACAACCCACCACTGTCAGTACCATCATCTCACTATTTTAAAGGGGGGTGGAGAGGGGGGGGGGGGGGGGGGGGGGTGGGAAACTTACACAATTTTTCCATTAACAAAAAAACATTCCCCCCATCCTCAACCCAACACTGTGGCGTTTTTCGGGGGTTAAGGGAATTGGAGGGGGGGACCCAAACCGTGGGGGGTTTCTCCCTTAACAAAGGATTCGGTAAGAAAGGGGCGGGGGAAATTTAAAAACTAGGGGGGGAAACACTGGTGACTTGAATTTGCACTTACTTGGAATTCTTCTAGTGATTTCTTTCTTAGCCTTATATAGCCTGCAGAGGGCTGATAGGCCGTAAAACTGAGTCCATCCATCCATCCTCACCCACCACTTGTCGACACTACCAGCACGCGGTGGGGTTTGGGGGTGAGAATTGACCCCCACCGGCTCCCCCTACGCGTTTTATAAGAGGCTAATAACTAGGTAAATCGTGACTTGTTCTTATTTAACCATTTCTTGCGTTTTTTCGCGATTAATAGTCTTAATAGCCTGATAGGGTTGGTGCTCACAATAGTGGTAGTGGCGAGTGAATGAATGAATGAATGAATGAATGAATGAATTGAGTTTTACGGTCTACTAGCCTTTATGGGCTATTAAGACTATTAATCGCGAAAAACGCAAGAAATGGTTAAATAAGAACAAGTCACGATTTACCTAGTTATTAGCCTCTTATAAAACGCGTAGGGGGACGCGGTGGGTCAATTCTCACCCCCAACCCACCGCGTGCTGGTAGTGTCGACAGTGGTGGTGAGGATGGATGGATGGACTCAGTTTTACGGCCTATCAGCCTCTGCAGGCTATATAAGGCTAAGAAAGAAAATCACTAGAAGAATTCCAAGTAAGTGCAATTCAAGTCACGATGTCCCTAGTTATTCGCTTCTTACGAATCGTGTAGGGAGACACGGTGGGTCAATTCTTAACCCGAACCCACAGGTGGTGAGGAGGGGATGTTAATGGAAATGGTAGTCTTAATAGTGGAGATGATGGTACTGACAGTGGTGGTGGTGGTGGCACCAATTTGATTTGATGAGAGACAACAACGTAGAAAATGGACAGAGAGAGAGAGAGAGAGAGAGAGAGAGAGAGAGAGAGAGAGAGAGAGAGAGAGAGAGAGAGAGAGAGAGAGAGAGAGGGAGAATACAAAGGGAAGTAGGAAAATCAACTCAGTCCGTGTGAAACATTCATTACGATTAATGGTTTAATTGCATTATCTTCTCTTTGCGTTTTACTGGCAGGTGTGGGAAAGAGATACAATGTTGGGAAAGGCAGAAACTTTCTGTTGCATCATATCGCTCCAGGACAGACTGAGAATGTCTCCCGTCTGTGTGGACCTTTTTCTCGTATTTCCCCTTTAACTACCCCCATCCAATGGCACTCTTCGTCTTGGAGAAAACGTTCACATCTTCTCGGCACCATATGTTGGTTCCGGGCAATATACCAGTACGCCGGAAGCTCTCGATAAAACACGCGGACCTCAAACATTCATTATGGAATAATTGGCAGACCATCAAGAAAAACTCCCCTCATCCTCCTGTGCCTCGGTTATACCAGAACCTGAGTGAGAGAGAGATCAGGTGGAGAGAGAGAGAGAGAGAGAGAGAGAGAGAGAGAGAGAGAGAGAGAGAGAGAGAGAGAGAGAGGATGGGTGGGTGGATGGGTGGGGGAAACAGGAACGAGAAAGAGAAAACGAGAGTAAGATTGAGAAAGAGATAACGTGAAAGGGACAGAAGAAAGGGGGATGGGGGCTTCGAACGGACGGGTGGGCTGGCGAACGGACGAACGGACAAAGAAAAAATGGACTGGGTACGCAGAGACAGAAATATATGGGAAAGCCGATAAAACATCTTGGTGCACTGAAAATAGACCTGTTCAAGACAGAAGTTCTTTGTTTCTTCGTGGACTCGATAGAGCACACAAGGATTCCCTGATTAGACACCAAGTCATGGCATGGCAACGTCGACTCGCGCTCTATCTTCCTTGAAATCAAGGCGTGCTATTTTCCAGATTTGCCCAGCACATTCCAGCCACAGCAGTACTTGTTCACCTTTCACGAGAACCCTGCTTCTTCAGGTGGTTCTTCTCCGAGGAGGATCGTTGATGAAGACCATTCCACCTGGTGATCTCTCTCAGCCTGTTTGTCCTCACACTTCCAGAGATGCAGACAGGATGTAGGCCTGTGAAGCTTCCAGTCTCAGACCCGCGCGAAGTGGAAGTTTTATCTCCAGACTAAGCGTTGCCACACTGAAGTACCCCAAACTTCAAACAGCCCTCTATTTGGACTCGGTGTGCACCAGGAGGAGGCAGTGATAAAGTAATAGGTACTCCTGATGCAGACTGAATTGTTGATGTAGTCTGTGCAATCTGTGGTATCACCTGTTTCCAGTGGTTCCACAGCATCGCTGCTATCTGAGCAGATACGAGGTCAAAGTGGATCTCGCATTTAGCCGTGCTCAAGCGCCGTTCTTTGATGTGTCGTCTCGGATCGGATCTCCAGGGGAGCTTTTGGCAGCCAAGCCACGGGAGAGAGCAGTAAAGGGAAAGGGGAAAACCATTCATCTGTACGGGCAATGCAGGGAATCATGAGGACTAAGTAGTTAATGGCAAAGAGTACATGGCACCCAGGTTCTAGCCAGATGCAGGACGAGCAGGGCAGCCAAGACGAGTGTTTGTGGCCTGAGGCTGAATGTACATGTAGACTAGATTTGGATCATCATCGACTGCCACGAAGAATGCGAGCACAGTGGTCTGTCAATTTGGGACGGGGATGGATGGATGGATAGTGTTTTACGGTCTATCAGCCTTTGTAGGCTATGTAAGGCCACGAAGCATGAGAATCAAAGGGACAGTTCAGAGTAAACGCAAATCAAATCACAGTGTCCCTAGTTATTCGCCTCTTACGAATCGCGTAGATAGACGCGGTGGGTCTATCCTTACCCCGAACCCACAGGGGGATTGGGACGGAGATGCCAGCGATGCCGAAGGATCCGACTGCAAGCCGAACCCAGAGGAGTAGAGCCCGTGACATGGGGGCACACTGCGACCGTGTCCAAATAAAAGGGCACATCTCTGAGCCAGTCTCGCGTGCTTCGTTTGTTCTCGAGTGCAAGCAAACTTTACTTCTTGAAATGATTGACACTCGAGTGCAAGCAAACATTACTTCTTGAAATGATTGACACTCGAGTGCAAGCAAACATTACTTCTTGAAATGATTGACACCATGATTGTCGCTCTCCGAGCAGTGCGACTGGCGGTCAGCTTCTGTCTTTCCCAACGTGTTGTCTTGCTACCACACGTCTTTAATGATGTTTTAGGGCAGTTCTCGTTGCGCTTGAGCTGTCCACCTGTTTCAGTCATCTGAGATAATATGTCGTTTGAAACCTTAAAAATTCTTGTCATTTTGCAAATGTAAGGTGTCAGTACCAATTAGGCGAACATGAAAGTCACTTTGAACAACGAATATGATTACACGCGTTCCATTTTCAACGAAATGTGCGTATGTTGTGGCCGGATTACAATTATTTAAGAAATATTCCATGAAGAGTAAACTTGCAAATCATACTTTTTAGAGCCGATAAATAAAAATCGGCCCCATAACTCACCTGTTCAATAACTAATGGACATAAGCGGGCCACACTCGTGGACTCGTCCGAGGAGATGGGTGTGAGAAAAAGTCAAGCTGGCGGGAAACACGAACTGGTGGTACACATTTGATTGGCTGCGTTTATACGAGATTGTTTGCTTTTTCGAACCGTCTAATTGTTTTGTCATTTAATGAATGAATCACTGCGAATTCATTAAGAATTAATCAACCAAAATCGCTTGCTGGTCAGATGCTGTTGCTTGTTAGTTTGTAAGGCCCGCCAGCTTGGCCGTCTTTCCACACCCCTCTCCTCGGACGAGTCCACTGGTGTGGTCCGTTTATGGAAGCTTTTCCGAAAATGATGTTGAGGGCAATTTCAGTTATGGTGGTGATTGTATTGGTAATAGGGGGTGATGTCGCCAGTCTGCTATTATAGTGTTAAAGCTAATTTCTAAAAACTTTGTCATGAAACAAATATTTACTTTTGCCTCCAGCACTCGCGATTCCAGCAAAGTTGTTTCGAAGCGTTGGGCGAAAAGATTGTCCAAGATGTCCGACTGCCACAGCGGCCCAAGCGAAAGAAGCAATCACTGCGACAGACACACCCCCATTCAGCGTGGCTGAGACTAGTGAATATAGTCTCAGCAACAGGTTGGTCACGTGATAGCCTAAATTCTTCCATAACATGCATACCACCGTTCTGAACAGCCACGCTGAATGCCATATCACATCGTGAGTGTATTCCTCCGCTTGTTGTGATACACTCCATACTGGCAGCCATTTTTCCGTCAGTTCATTTTCTAAACATCGATTTCCCATGAATGTAAAACTTGTATGCGGTAAAATTCGAATCACAAGAGTGTAATATTGTGAACTCTACTAATTATAAGGACTTTGAATACAACAGCAATATTTATACTTCATTGAGCGAGTTCGGAGGGTCAGAGTCGATCTCTGGTTGTGAATTCTTGTCAGCAAACCGTTAGATGACAACTAAAGACGCTTCAGCGTTTGTGTGAACAGTGATTACACGTACCTTGTCAGCAAACCGTCAGATGTCAATTCAACACTGTCTAGTCTCGCTGGATAAGCAGTGAATCAGAAAATGGCTTTAACTTCAGCTCCAAAGAAAAGAAAAAGAACAGAAATGACACCCAAAGACAAAGTGGCTTGCTTGATCGCTACCGAGAGCTAAATTCTAAAAGTTTGAGGGAGGGTGCTGACATTTTGGGTGTGTCGGCATCATTTCTGTGCCAGACACTGAAAAAAGAAGATGAACTTAGGGCTGATATCGCAGAGGGCTCCAGTCAAGGCCAAAGGAAGCGTCGGCGCTGCGGGAAGGATAAAGAGACAGAAGATGGCTTAAAGCGGTGGTTCGACTCTATCCAAGCACGCAACACACCTGTAAACGGCCCAATCCTGTGTCAGAAGGCGGAACAGATTGCTTCCCAGCTTGGTCGCTCCGAATTCAAAGCTACAAATGGGTGGTTTAACAGGTGGAAGAAACGCAACGGCTTGGTGAAGCGGGAAGTGCCGGTTAATATAAACGCCGCTTATTAAAAACACTTTTGTTCGGTCCCAATGTGTTTTTAATAAGCGGCGACTACTGTATATACACAATCGCACGTGCTCAAGGCAGCTTGCAACCTTATAGACACGTTCGCGCTAAAAGTAGTTCTCAAATGATTTCCTGAAAATCTCATAGATTAGTTTTATTAGAACACCAAATTTGTGTTTATCTATCGGGATAAATAATTGGAGTGAAATAGAATCGCCTCTTTTTACTCTCAATGGTCTTCTGATCATGTTGAATTTTGATTGGTAGAATCATTGGAATGTGGATTCGAAGTCACGTGACCAACCTGTGTCAGAGATAGTATCTCTGTGTTCAGAATGACACACCCCCCCACCCACCCCCACCCCCATAACGAGGCAGTCAGGAATACGCCCGGGCTGTTCATGTGGGCCACAAAGGACGTTCAGGAGGCGCAGCGATGCGAAGCGCTGCACAGCGCTGCATGTGTTTCACTCCTGAACAGCAATTTTGGGGCGTGATTCACTCAGCGCTGCATCACCGATCCAAGAGGCTTGTTCAGGAGTACAAAGCGCTGCATGAGCGCTTCATGTTGGCAATTGAGTGCTCTTTGCCTCTCCTGAACACTATAGGCTTGTTCAGGAGTAAAGCGCTGCGTGAGGGCTTCATGTTTGTAATTGAGCGTTCTTTGCCTCTCCTGAACACCTACATATTTAGTGCAGCGCTTCACTTGTTAAAGGGGAGGTAAATCTTCTGCGCCTCATGTTGTGTTGCTAGACGCTAAGAAAGTGTTTTCTTTGCCACAGACATCCTTTATGCACGTTTAAATGTATTCTGCATGAATAAAGTCCACTACTGGGCCATCCTTTCTTGCCATTACTCGCGCATAAAGAGCGTTTGGGGCAAATAAAGCCTGTTCCAGCCCAAAATGATGTTTCTGAGGGTTATTTTACACATCGACGGCCAGTGCGGGATCGAAGACGCCATTTTGAAAATCGTGTGAATCATCTCGGATCGGTGATGCACAGCGCTGCTCAGCGCTGAGTGAATCACGCCCCAAAATTGCTGTTCAGGAGTGAATCACATGCAGCGCTTTGCAGCGCTGCGCCTCTTGAACAAGCCTGAGGTGATTCAGACGATTTTCAAAATGGCGTCTTCGATCCCGCACCGGCCGTCGATGCGTAAAATAACCCTCAGAAACATCATTTTGGGACTGGAACTGGCTTTATTTGCCCCAGGCGCTCTGTATGTGCGAGTAATGGCAAGTAAGGATGACACAGTAGTGGACTTTATTCATGCAGAATACATTTAAACGTGCATAAACGATGTCTGTGGCAAAGAAAACACTTTCTTAGCGTCTATCAACACAACATGGGGCGCAGAAGATTTACCTCCCCTTTAACAAGTGAAGCGCTGCAGTAAATCTGTAGGTGTTCACGCGGTACAAAGAGCGCTCAATTGCCAACATGAAGCGCTCATGCAGCGCTTTGTACTCCTGAACAAGCCTCTAAACTGCCTCGTGCTTACCCCATTTCAAAATGGACGTCAATCCTCAGACGTGTCGGCGAAACTTCAGTCCAGACTGGCCAGTGACTGAGGTGGAATTTCCGTAGCTCTGAATGAATGAATGAATGAATGAATGAATGAATGAATGAATGAATGGTGTTTTATGGCCTATCAGCCTTTGTAGGCTATGTAAGGCAATTAGCACGAAAAGCACTACAAAAGTTTAAACGCAAATCAAGTCACGGTGTCCCTATTTATTTGCCTATTACGAATCGAATTGGGAGACGCTGTGGGTCTATTCTTACCCCCAATCCACAGGGGTCCCGTAGCTCTGAACAGTAAGTCTGGAGACAGAAAACATCGCCATCGCTCATTGGTGAAAGCTGACTTGCCATCACTTACAACTTCCCTTCACAGTCACAGACTTCACTCAGCGACTGATGCTGGTGGGTGACAGCAAGCTTATCTCCACAGAGATCGTTCTCCTCGTTTATCAGTACCTTGTCACTGCAAGATTCAAACCGGTCACTTACATTTGCGGGATGGAGGGGTCTGGGGAGGGGGTGGGGGGTGGGGGGGGGAGGGCGGCGCACGGGTGCTTGCTTGCAGGAAAGCATTCCGTACTGAATCAAGAACAGTATGGTATTGCACAGAAATTCTGGTTCGAGGCGAGACTGTGATCCACTGGACTAGTACGTGCAGTCAGCTGAAGTGACGCCAGGATAGACGCAGATGGCCTGACTCGGCGAAAGATGTATCCAGTGGTGGAAAAAGGCAGCCACGGTAAAGAGGGGATGTAGGCTGTGAAATGTATGTAGATACCTTGACTCATCGCTGGAACTAAAGCAGTTCTAATGCGCGGCTTCTCTCGTGGTCGATGCGGATCAATGCGTGCTCTGATCTTGAGAGGCAGGCATTTCCATCTTCAATATGAAGCATTCCTGATTCACGTGGCGAGAATATCTGCATGGTAAGGCGTAACACAATAATGACCATTATTTGTCACTAGACACGCAGAAAATCTTCATTCCTTTTCGTAGTCACACTTCTCTCTGTGACTGCTACGTAGGTTTCCATTAAATGCTGAAGAAGACTTGATTTGAGCTGCTGTATTGGAAGTATTTCTTGACACTTTCATCAAAAGATTGAAATTTAAACTATGACTGTCAGCCAACCTGACGAATGAAGTTGGTTGGTTAATTTCAATCTCCTGTCAGATCTCTTCAGATTTTATGAGTAATGGTCATTAAAGACATCAAGCAATATGCATGGAAAAGACTAGAAAGTAAAACACCATTCTCAGCTCTTGTAAATAAGACAAGAAAGTAGATTTCATTTCTAAGACTCAGGGATTCAGACATTATAAAGTGTCAGTCACTAGGCCTCCGCTCTGGGACAATGAAAGATGTTACAGCACCACTTTCAAAATTGGCCTCTACTGTAATTCTTACATATTCACATTAATTTGCAGTTACAATTAAGTGTAAAAAGAACAAAATAAAACTTCATGTAAAGAATAGTCATCTCTTTCTCTTGCTTTTATTTTCAGAGAAATAAGTTTGCAAACTGGTCACATTCATTTCATTTCATGACTTAGTTATGGATAAACATGCAAAGGAATATTCTTTAACACTCACAAATGACACTAACTTCTCTAAAGTTTCTTGCCAGAAAGCAAGAACAAAGAGCAAATTTCTCTCCCCAAAGTTTCAGTTACCAGGAACACGAGAGGAGTGGAATCCAATTTACCACTGAGAACCAACAATGATGTTATTGTTTCTTGGGGGAAAGAATAAACCCCAAAAGCTTTAAAACACGACAACAAATTTAGCACTGACTACAAAGCATCCCTTCTTTTCACTCCTGTAAGTCACGATTTAACAACTTTCATCTACTCCTGGGCGCAGAGAAATTCTGTAGTTCAAACGTGTTCCATACAAAACAAGATACAGAAGGTTACCAACAGAATCTCACAAATCCCAACCCTAAACCAAAACTTTACACCCTGATTCCTTCCCTTCAGTCCTCTATCTCCTTACCTTCAGTCCATCACCTCCTTCCATTCAGTCCTCCATCTCCTTCCATTCAGTCCATGACCTCCTTTCCAGTACCAGTGCAGCAGTACTCCATGAGTCTAATGCACCACAACAATGCTTCTTCCATTCAGGACATCTAATGCACCACAACAATGCTTCTTCCATTCAGGACATCTAATGCACCACAACAATGCTTCTTCCATTCAGGACATCTAATGCACCACAACAATGCTTCTTCCATTCAGGACATCTAATGCACCACAACAATGCTTCTTCCATTCAGGACATCTAATGCACCACAACAATGCTTCTTCCATTCAGGACATCTAATGCACCACAACAATGCTTCTTCCATTCAGGACATCTAATGCACCACAACAATGCTTCTTCCATTCAGGACATCTAATGCACCACAACAATGCTTCTTCCATTCAGGACATCTAATGCACCACAACAATGCTTCTTCCATTCAGGACATCTAATGCACCACAACAATGCTTCTTCCATTCAGGACATCTAATGCACCACAACAATGCTTCTTCCATTCAGGACATCTTTAGTGTCTATGTCAACTGGTGGCTTGTCATCACAACAATGCTTCTTCCATTCAGGACATCTTTAGTGTCTACGTCAACTGGTGGCTTGTCACCACAACAATGCTTCTTCCATTCAGGACATCTTTAGTGTCTATGTCAACTGGTGGCTTGTCATCACAACAAAGACATGGATTGCAAAAAGACATGTTGGCCTACTTTCTGGCAGTTGTGAGTGATAAGACATTGTTGGGGTATCACAGATAAATATATTGCTAAGTAGCTCAACTGGCAGTGTATTGTACCATTACTGTCCTCAGCTTTGCATCAAATCCACACAGCAGACATTGCATTTTGCACCAAAGGCACAGCCTTCCTTACAGTAACAGACACAGACTTGAAGACAGAAGCTCTGTCCACTCTACAAACTCTCTGCAGCAACAAGGGCTTGATTTTAAAAATTTAATAAAGTTAGAACTTGACACTCTACTCACTCATTTACATTGCTAGACATGTGCCTAGTTTTGCACTTTTTTTTTTGCCTGAAGTTTCTAAATCTAACAAAAATGCACAAAAAACATCAAAATAAGTCATACACGCATACATTCCAATTTCATAAATCAACTGCATTGGTGAATGTTCACAAACTACAGCACTTGCTCTAAACATAATTGATAAAAACTAACCCTGCCCACCCCTTGAATCAGTAAACCCATTAAATAGACTTGTGTGTTCCCCTACTCTATCAGACAGTTGTCAATATGGCTGTTGATGTCAGCATTGGAGGTGCCAGGCTCAAACTCAAGGGAGCAGACGGGGCATTTCATTGGCCTCTTGTCCTCCTCCTCCTGCTCTGTCTTGCGCACCTGGGCAGCAAAGGCAGAGAAGATAGTGTACTGCTTCCCGCCCTTGCTGGACCCACTAGCGCCCTTAGAATGGAGTGAGCGTTTTCGAGTCTTCTTGGATGGACCTGCTGTTGGTGGCACTTTCTTGGCAGAGGCAGTCTGCACAGGCTTCTCTTGTTTCACCACCACCTCCTTGGGGGTGTTCTCAACATCCTCAGGATCATCCGAGTTGGAGTCTGAGTCTGGGATTTCAAATACCTGTGGTTCCTTTTTCACCTTTGGTTTCTTCTCTGAACTAACAAGCTCTTTGCCAGAAGACTCAGACCAGCTCTCCTGCCTTGATGCTGGCTTCATCTTCTTTCGGTCACTGCAGTTACTGCTCTTCCAGGAGTCAGCCTCACTGTCATCATAGCGTGGTTTCTCATCACAGTCAGCTTCCTCTTCCTTCACTGGAGTAGACTTAGAGTTGGGATCATCACTGTCTCCTTCTGAAGTTTCCACATGATATTTCGTGGTCTTCTTTTTCACTTTAGATCGGTGGCTATTGCTCTCGGGTGACTCCATGTCGCTGTCAGGGAAAAGAGTGGGAGATTCTTCAAAATCGGAGTCTGAGGCCTTTTCATCCCTGTAAGACTTCTTCCCATGTCGCACCCTTGTGGACTTTCGCTTCACTGGTTCCCTTTTGGCTTTCTTTTCCTGCACAGCCTTAGCTGAGTTCTTCCTCTTGCGACCACGAGACTTGTCAGATTTGGTGTTTTTGATGACCACTTTCTGTGAGCAGGATTCATCTGAAATGACTATGGCAGCTTCAGCCTTCACGGTGGCAGTGGATTCTTGAGAAGAAGTCTGAGAGAAACTTTCTTCCTTCAACAAGCTTGTCTTGGAGTCCTGACTGCTGACTTGACTGGAGGGTGGAGTGCCTTCGTCCATCTTTTCCTTGGGCTTGAAGAAGTTCTTGATGGTGACTGGGGGGTTGAGGGCTCGAGCTCGGCAGCGTGGGTTGACGGGGGCAACATCCTCCTTTGTGAAGGTCAGCAACTGCGTGTCAGCCAGTGGCGCAGTAGAGAGGGTGGCTCCCGAGGGGTCTTGTTCCAGCACCTGCAATGAATGCACTCTGTAGTACTGACCGACCCTGACCCATATGTGTATACACCGGTAGCAGAACTAAACAACAGATATGTAAATATTTGGCTAGATAGCTAAGAGATGATAGGAGTATGCTGCTAGTATTGAATGCATTCAGCGGTACTGACATGCCCTGACCCATGTGTTATTCGACTGTGGTGGTATTCCTCCTGAACAACAACTTTACTCACATTTGGATTAGGCAAAAAATAGTTATGGTTGTGATTACAGTAACCCAACTGCCCTATTTTTTTCTGCCGACCTTAATGTTTTTTTGGTTGGCACGATCAAAAATAAGAAAAAGAAAAAAAGGAAAGAAATCAACAGCAATTAACAAATAGTGTGCTGTCCCATCTCCCCTGCCCTACAGGTACTCTGGGTATTTTCTATTCAAGTTCATTAATCAAAATAAAATGTGATTCATGTTCTGTCAGTTCAATCCAGCCTCTTCTATATAAGAAAAAGAAATAAAATGTTGTGGCCATGTTACCATAACCCACAACTATGTTTCCCTTTGGCCACAAGTGGTTTTGAGATGAAAGGGGTATGCTGCCAGAAAAGAAGGTTGTAAATTCACTGTTTACCTACTCACAGTGATGAGGTGGATGTGATGAGTCAGTTTCAAGCATGGAACACTTTAATTTCAGTCCACATTGTTGATCATCTGGTGACAAACTTAAACCATTCTGTTCCTTATTAGCAACTGCTGCAAGTATTTGTGTGAGTGCACGTGTGTGCCTAAGCTGTAAGCATACATGTGTACACTATTTCACAAGAATGTCCACAAGTCAACTAGTGTATTACAGAAATGGTCATCCTGCAGTGTTATGTGCAAACTACCCAGGTGCAACAGGAATTACAAGCCAGGGTAAACATACAGAATTTTCCTTTATCAACTTGAATATTGATGAGTGGAAAAAAGAAAGAACAAAGTGTGTGCATGTGTGTGTGCACGTGCATGTGTGTGTGTGTGTGTGTGTGTGTGTGTGTGTGTGTGAGTGTGTGTGTGTGTGTGTGTGTGTGTGTGTGTGTGTGTGTGATATCAATCCACTGATTACTATCCGATGTTGCTATTTCTATTTACATGATGTCCACTGGAAAATGGATGCCAAATTCAGTGTGTAACCCTTGAATGAAGAAAAGACAGCAATAGTGAGGCATTACACAGCCACTCACTGCCTGGTGCACTCTCTCTGCTTTCTGCTGTTCCCGAAGCAGTGCCTCCACTTCGGGGACGAGCTGGCTGGGGTAGCGTATGCCCACAATCCTCTCTCCATTGCTCAACTCGGCTCTCACCACACGCATGCTGCTTTCATACTTGCTGCAAGGCAGAAAACAGTGAAAGTTGTTAAGGCAGTTTTGGGTGCAAATTGGAGCCAAGGCCTAAGCTGTGAACTCAGAATTAAAATGTACAAGTCTTTGTCATCAAATGGTTGTCAGGTTCATGTGAAGAGGCAGAGCAAGAGAGGAGGAAGGGAGGGAGGGAGGGGGGAGGTGGGGGGGGGGGGGGGGGGGGGGGGGGGGGGGGAGAGACAGAGAGACATACTCACACACACACACACACACACACACACACACACACACACACACACACACACACACACACACACACACACACACAAATCTTTATTGAATTTTGAATTACAATGATGAGGGGGGAAAACTGCTCTCTTTTGTGTCAGATTTCCCACACTATTCATGAAACAATTTACTCTGGAAGTGGACGAGTGGCTGACTTCTCTAACTCTTGGTCTCGGACTGGGTGGAAGACTGGATGGCAGACTGAGTGGCAGACTGAGTGGCAGAGTGGGTGGCAAACTAGGTGGCAGAGTGAGTGGCAGAGTGGCAGGCAGAGTGGCAGACTGGGTGGCAGAGTGGGTGGCAGACTGGGTGGAAGAGTGAGTGGCAGACTGGGTGGCAGGCCGGGTGGCAGAGTGAGTGGCAGAGTGACAGAGTGGCAGACTGGGTGGCAGAGTGAGTGGCAGACTGAGTGGCAGACCAGGTGGCAGACCAAGTGGCAGAGTGAGTGGCAGACCAGGTGGCAGACCGAGTGACAGACTGAGTGGCAGACCAGGTGGCAGACTGGGTGGCAGAGTGAGTGGCAGACCGGGTGGCAAACTAGGTGGCAGAGTGGGTGGCAGAGTGACAGACTGAGTGGCAGACTGGATGGCATGCTGGATGGCAGGCTGGGTGACAGACTGAGTGGCAGGCTGGGTGACAGACTGAGTGGCAGGCTGGGTGGCAGAGTGACAGACTGTGTGGCAGAGTGGCAGAGTGACAGACTGAGTGGCAGAGTGACAGACTGAGTGGCAGAGTGACAGACTGAGTGGCAGAGTGACAGACTGAGTGGCAGAGTGACAGACTGAGTGGCAGAGTGACAGACTGAGTGGCAGAGTGACAGACTGAGTGGCAGAGTGACAGACTGAGTGGCAGAGTGACAGACTGAGTGGCAGAGTGACAGACTGAGTGGCAGAGTGACAGACTGAGTGGCAGAGTGACAGACTGAGTGGCAGAGTGACAGACTGAGTGGCAGAGTGACAGACTGAGTGGCAGAGTGACAGACTGAGTGGCAGAGTGACAGACTGAGTGGCAGAGTGACAGACTGAGTGGCAGGCTGGGTGACAGACTGAGTGGCAGACTGAGTGGCATGCTGGATGGCAGGCTGGGTGACAGACTGAGTGGCAGGCTGGGTGGCAGAGTGACAGGCTGGGTGGCAGAGTGACAGACTGTGTGGCAGAGTGGCAGAGTGACAGACTGAGTGGCAGAGTGACAGACTGAGTGGCAGAGTGACAGACTGAGTGGCAGAGTGACAGACTGAGTGGCAGAGTGACAGACTGAGTGGCAGAGTGACAGACTGAGTGGCAGAGTGACAGACTGAGTGGCAGAGTGACAGACTGAGTGGCAGAGTGACAGACTGAGTGGCAGAGTGACAGACTGAGTGGCAGAGTGACAGACTGAGTGGCAGAGTGACAGACTGAGTGGCAGAGTGACAGACTGAGTGGCAGAGTGACAGACTGAGTGGCAGAGTGACAGACTGAGTGGCAGAGTGACAGACTGAGTGGCAGAGTGACAGACTGAGTGGCAGAGTGACAGACTGAGTGGCAGAGTGACAGACTGAGTGGCAGAGTGACAGGCTGAGTGGCAGAGTGACAGACTGAGTGGCAGGCTGGGTGACAGACTGAGTGGCAGAGTGACAGAGTGGGTGACAGGCTGAGTGGCAGAGTGACAGACTGAGTGGCAGGCTGGGTGACAGACTGAGTGGCAGAGTGACAGACTGAGTGGCAGAGTGACAGACTGAGTGGCAGAGTGACAGACTGAGTGGCAGAGTGACAGACTGAGTGGCAGAGTGACAGACTGAGTGGCAGAGTGACAGACTGAGTGGCAGAGTGACAGACTGGGTGGCAGAGTGACAGACTGAGTGGCAGAGTGACAGACTGAGTGGCAGAGTGACAGGCTGAGTGGCAGAGTGACAGACTGAGTGGCAGGCTGGGTGACAGACTGAGTGGCAGAGTGACAGAGTGGGTGACAGGCTGAGTGGCAGAGTGACAGACTGAGTGGCAGGCTGGGTGACAGACTGAGTGGCAGAGTGACAGACTGAGTGGCAGAGTGACAGACTGAGTGGCAGAGTGACAGACTGAGTGGCAGGCTGGGTGACAGACTGAGTGGCAGAGTGACAGACTGAGTGGCAGAGTGACAGACTGAGTGGCAGAGTGACAGGCTGAGTGGCAGAGTGACAGACTGAGTGGCAGGCTGGGTGACAGACTGGGTGGCAGAGTGGGTGACAGACTGGGTGGCAGAGTGAGTGGCACCAGACTGACCTGAGGGACAGCCTGAGGGAGAAGCGGTTCAGGGTGGTCTCCAGCATGGACATGAGGGACATAATGCTGCCACACAGCAGGTGCAGCCTGTAGGTCCTGCTGCCCACTGCAGTGCAAAACAGAACATTACCTGCAACGCTCACTATTGCCTCCTTCCACATTTCACCATCACTCCCTCATCTTTTCACTCACTCTTCATACTTCCTTATAAAATAAGGAGGTGGAGTACCAGGGTTGGACCAAGGTAATTAGTAGAGGGATAAGTGATCTTTGTGGCTTTGAAAAGGGCCGTTTGGAGTGTGGCAAGCTTTCGGAGGAGTTTCCTTCATCAGGCCAAAGACTCATCCAAATGCTCGCCACTCCAAATGGCCCTTTTCTGGGCCACAAATAAAATCATGAAAGAATACGTTGGACTTGCTGGTCACCACCTATCCCTCTACTTACTCCCATTTAACTGCTCTTCATATTATCTCATTTCTTCACTTGCTAATGTACAAAAATGAGCACTGGGAAAGAAGGATTGTCATATATATATATCATCATCATTGTCATCATCATTGTGATAGTCATTATCGTCCTCCTCCTCCTCCTCCTCTTTCTCAGTGTCATAGTCATTTTCCTTATCATTGTTACTGTCACAGTTGTCACAGTCTGGCTCCAGTGTGCCTGTGTCAGTGAAGGTGCTTTGATGTTTGCTTGTTGCAGCCGACCCGAAGATGTGCCCTACCAAGACAGGCGCCGCGGCGAGTGCAGGAGGCTCCGTGCATGCAGCCCTGGCCGCTCTGCTCGTACTGCTGCCTCCAGCCCTTCTCTGGTGACAGAGGTAACACACCCGCATCAGCACCGCTGTCGGCCAAAACACCACCTTGCCCAAAGACGAGGCGACAAAGAAACACGGATCCACAGCACCTCTGGAGATCCATCCGAGTGCCAACATCAACCAACAAGGCTCTCCAGCAAAGGAGGGGCAAATGAGGGAGGAATGTAGGATAGAAGTATGAAGTATACTTGGGATGAAGTGGCTAACATCAGATATGTATGTTTATATATATATATGCAGAAAATTGACACATGACTAACTGCTTGACAAAGAGCGATCAAGCTAAAGTTTGTAGAGGAGTGAGGATAAGAAGATTTGGTGCACAATGCAAACGCAATGCAGGCCAAAACGAATCTCATGTCACGGGAGAGCAGTCTCTGCAAATGCTACAATAACAGATTTTAATCCAATGAAGTAATCATCATCATAGACTGACGCAATAGATTTCAATCTGGAAAATTCAAGTTAATAGACTAGTTGCAAATGGTTTTATGGTAACTCATTCTGCACATAAGCTAAATTGGGAAAACACAAATTGCTGCATGTTCAGCAAAGCTGGAGAGGAAACTGATGAGCATTTCTAAAACTGGTGAGAAACTGCGAGATATGCAATACACAAGATCCTTCTAAACAAAGCAATAAGAACAACATGACTCCATCATTCATGTTTTTATAGCAAGCAATCTAAAATAAAAAAAGTATGTCTCACCTCCTGTAGCTAGCAATACCAGTCCTACTTAGAAATAGCATCATTCACAGTTTCTGCTCATTTTATAGCTTGCATAGTATTTAAACCCATCAACACCATCTTTCTAGTACAAAATACTTTTGAATTTTTTCCTGCTCAAACAAACTCCATATAAAAACCCGGGTTTTCCTCCATGCTGCACACACTACTTTGCTTGATATCTTGCTGATGTCAACTTGGAAAGCACCTACAGAGATAGTTTCTGCCTGTCTGGTGTCGGGCGTCTGGCTGTGCATTAAGCACTAACTACCTTTGCTTGATATCTTGCTGATGTCAACTTGGAAAGCACCTACAGAGATAGTTTCTGCCTGTCTGGTGTCAGGTGTCTGGCTGTGCATTAAGCACTAACTACCTTTGCTTGATATCTTGCTGATGTCAACTTGGAAAGCACCTACAGAGATAGTTTCTGCCTGTCTGGTGTCTGGAGTCTGGCTGTGCATTAAGCACTAACTACCTTTGCTTGATATCTTGCTGATGTCAACTTGGAAAGCACCTACAGAGATAGTTTCTGCCTGTCTGGTGTCCGGAGTCTGGCTGTGCATTAAGCACTAACTACCTTTGCTTGACACCTCCCTGAGTAATCTGGGCAAGCATTCACAGCCAAGTTAGCAAGGTGAGGCCAATTTTCACAGCTGGTAAAGGAGAAACAGTCATGGCATGGGAACAGCATTTCTCCATTTCTACCTGGGAAGGACTTGGGGTTCAAGCAGTGAATCTTGGCATTGACACATTTCTAGACGTGTCTGTCGCTGCTGTAGGGGCCGCCCCCAATGGTTTCCTAGGCAGCACTCTTTTACTCCCTGTTTTTCCACTTTCACCTCACTTCCCAGACAAGAACTTAGATCTCCCTGGATGAATAAGCATGTCCAAACACATGCATTGTTGCATTTCTAAACCAAAAGCATGCTCACCACTTTTGTGGTGCATAGTGTCAGTTGTTATTGATATATATCTGAGCAAAGACCGTAGGACCAAATTCTTACTGTGACTGCACAGTTGCACAACATACAGCTGCCACTTAATTTGGACATTTGCCTAGGTGCAAAACAACATGTGAAGAAGAAGAAGAAAAAAAGCAATTGTGAAATGCTACCAAAAAAAAGAAAAGAAGAAGAAAAGGTGTACATAAAAATCATCCACTAGAAAGTTGTTACTCTTTTTCATGTTTGTACCAGCATGTAGGTTTCATCATCATGCATGTATACAGATCCAGTGTGCAGGTTGCATTCAGTCATGAAATGCCACGAAATGGCTGGCTACATACAGATTAATGTGAACAAGGCTTGTACAAAATGGTATTAGTATGAAGGTTATGTAAAAAAGACCCTACAAAAATAGTCCATGATAAACTATAGTGGTAGTAAGATTGCTGTGTCAAGAACATCTCCTTGATAAATAAATAAAAACAATAAATGTATCATGATAATCCCCATAGGATTCAATTGGAAAATATGAGTATTTCTGAAGCACAATTTACCCCTCAGATTGAGTGGAGAGTTTTGGAAACAGGTTCAGAGGAAACCCAGGATACAATGACCATTTAAGAGGACCAGTTTAAATTAGGAAGGAATTGTTAGTGGGTACGAAGCCATCTACCAGTGATAGCTATGAAACAGATGGCTTCTGTAGTCTTCTTCATCCAATTGGTGCAATCTACTACTGTACATTTACTCCAATCGGCATGTTCTGTGTGTACATTTCACATCGTCTGATTTCCCTCATGTGATTTTTGACCAATTAATTCCATACTTCCACCTCAGGTAACGTGTTCTGTGAAAATGTCTGCAAGATGGCGAATGTTTTTCACGTGGCACACAGACAGCCAGGCTTGTCTTTGTATGGAATCATTCACGTTCAGCCAGCTAAACATCTGTGGTCTCAAATCTGAAAAGTTTCAGCATGGTAGTTTTGGAAATTAGATTCATCCTTCCTCAGTCCTTGCAATTTTGCACTGGTTTTGCCAGTCAAACTCCCAGCTTCAAATACTTTCAAGCAGAAATTGTTCTTTAGTTTTGCAATGAGCTTCATCAACAAGTATGCTAAATGAAACAAAGCACTCCTGTTCCGAACCAAATTTCAGCTCTCTGCAAAGGAAAATCCATCCACTTATCGCAATCTTGACTGGCTTTTGACAATTTCTCTGTGTCATATTTGTTCTTCATAGGCCAGCCACTGATTACATTTTGGCAGTCTATGGAAGAACGTATTATTAGTTAGTCGTCAGCACTTCTCACATTTATCTTCTCTAATTTTCCAGTTCTTTTCCCCCCATGTCAATATCGGCCCTTTCGAAACACTGACTTTTCACACTTGTGACCGTTCTAAAGCACTGGATACTTACTTACTTACTTACTGTCTGTCTGTACCAATCTCATCGTCATCTTTTGAATGACCCCTTTCCAGAAGCAACACAAGTGGTTCTCACCATGTGATTTTAGCATGAAAAATATGCAATGCTTTCTCTTCTCCTCACATACGTAATTGTTATGCAATCATCATGTCATGGATTTTTACTTTGCTCACGGAGTCTCTCGCACCCACCATGTCTTGTTTTCCTGTTTCATGGGCCAACTGTCATGCATAATTGTTACTGGGATGTCATTTGATGAGCCAGGTAGAGAGGCCTGGTTTCCATATGTTATTGTATATGGCCACTATGGCTTAGATGTTTTACACCTTTGTACCAATGTACATAAGGATACTAAGAGAACAATACCAACCGTTATGACTGTTTGCTTTGTATTTTGTACTCTAAGTAGGGTTAGACTTATTGAAATATATATTATACATATGTATACATACCTACTGGTAATGTTATAGTCCATTTGTGCACAAGCATTCTATTGTAGAGAGATGTAGAAACTACCTCCATGAAAGTATACTCTGTGAGATGCTCCATTACACCATGTCAGTTGTGATACATCTTTGTGGCTCAGAGTAGATGTGTTGTTTGAGATTTCAGCCGTGGAAAGCATACACAAGTTCATCTTGACCAAATCTTTGCTACAACACCATTAAAAAAACCCAACCTTGCTACAAATCTGCCCCGACTTATTTGCCCATCAAACTGCATGGAAGAGAACACAAATGAGAGAGAACGAACTGGATGATGCCCAACTTGGCATGCTGCAATGTTCAATCATGATCACTTCTGCAAGACATTGCGGGATACAATGAATGGTCACTTCTGCAAGACATTGTGGGATACAGTGGAGTCCGGATATATGACGGGTGTTTGTCCAGCCGTTTGACCCGACATATAAGCGGACCTGACGTGAAGTTGGGGGTCAGGGTCAAGGGAAGCAACTCAGTCATAACTCAATCATACAATCATGCATGTACAATTATGTATACATGTATCACTCTCATCTTGTGACAAAACAACAACATGAATGACAAAAGACTGAAAATAACAGGTCAATCAGAGACAAAACTAACAGGACAAAGAAAGAAAAATGATGGGAAACCAAAATTCAAGATTAACGTGAGGTGGAACAGGTGGGCTGAGAGTGAAAGAAGCGGGTGATGTCTGGCTGCACCATTGAAGCAAGTGCTGCTTTATGAACTGCAACGCTAACATCATCAAGTTTCTGTAGTGTTTCTGGGGGGAAACCGCTAGCAGTGGCAAATCGACAAAGGGTAGCTAGTGCTTTTTTAGCATCGGCAGCGGACACATGTCGGTCATCCTTCTCCTCTTCTTCTTCTTCTTCTTGTCCTTCCTCTTCATACACCGCACACTCTCCTCCATCCAACTTCTGCCTTTTCTTCTCTTGCACTGCCTCAACAATCTCTTCTTTCGTCACTTCGCCACCTCTGCATACCGTGTCTGCTTCCCCCTGCATGGCAAGAAAAGATTCAGCTTCTTCTTCTGTCTCGTCTGTCTCTGTCTCTGCTGTGTCTGTGGCTTCACTAGTCTTTTAAAACCCAGCCTTCCTGGAAACGAACTGGATTGCGTCAAAGACGTTGACCTTTGAACTGACGTCTGTCGCTGTGGCAGTTGGGAGAAGCAAGCCTTCCTCAATGTGAGAGAGTGAGACTGATGAGTTGCTTCCTGTAGTTTACCTTCAAGTTTCTGATGACCCCCTGGTCCATGGGCTGGATCATGGAAGTGGTGTTTGGAGGTAGAAATTCAAGGTGGATGTTGGTCAGCGTGTCAAGAGCAGGGTGGGCGGAGCAATTGTCCACTAAGAGCAGTCTGTTTTTTGTTTCTAACTGCCGATAACCACGAGCCAAGGGCCGACTCAACATCCTCGTTTTTGCCGGTTCGTTTTCGTTTTTGCGACTTGTCAGGGATGGTGGCAGCGGTGTCACGAATTTCCGCTTCATTTGCTATGATCCTCTCGAGTGTTCTCATCGAAATCCCCATCTCTGCAACAAGTTTTTGTCTTGGTTCTCCGGACTTTATTCTGTCAAGCATTTTCAACTTGTCAGCTACAGAGAGGTTGATCCTTTTCTTTGGTGTTGCCATGTTGGCAGAGTTTGAGTAAGGAGTGAGAGAGTCTAGCCTGTGAACACTTCTCTCACCCTCTCGCAGCGTTGCTGCACTCACTGTGGCAGGTAGATTAGTTGTCAAAGTTGTCACTTGGTCTCAGCTGACCCGCCATATAAGCATGCTTGCCGTCATCAGACCCGACATATAGCTTCCTGAGTTTTTAGTCATACAAAGAAGGGACGGATTCCGTCCAAGGGGGTGTCCCGACATGTAAGCGGACTCCGACATATATACATGCTGACATATAGATGGACTCTACTGTACAATGAATGGTCACATCTGCAAGACACTGTGGGATACAATGAATGGTCACATCTGCAAGACACTGTGGGATACAATGAATGATCACATCTGCAAGACACTGTGGGATACAATGAATGGTCACCTGACTGTGTGTGTCTTAAATGTCTGTCACTATGTTTGTTGTGAGGTACCAGTGAGGATTGATGAAGATGCCCAGTGATCAGGGGGTAAAGTGTAAGCGGTTTGAGACCCTGACAAAGGGTGTAAGTCGCTATAAAAAACCACACCTTTACCTTTACCTTTTACTTCTGCAAGACATGGTGGGCTACAATGAATGGTCACTTCTGCAAGACACTGTGGGCTACAATGAATGGTCACTTCTGCAAGAAATTGTGGGATACAATGAATGGTCACACCTGCAAGCTTACAGTCCTGTAGATGAATATTTATCAATCAACAGAAATGCTGGAGCATGAACGTTTGGGGGGGGGAAAGAAGAATAAAAATTAAAACACTGGATCCAGTGATAGACCAAAATCATCACACCAACATCCAAAACACACCCGTGATGCCAGCCAGCCTATCCTTCTAACTGATCAAATATCACGGCACTCTCACCTGTTGTTAACCTGAGCCACTGCATGCTAGCATAGGGATTGTTCCTTCTTATTACCTGCCTTCAACTGTTGCACAATGTCCAATTCTACTTCAATGTTTTACCATTGTTACAATGAAATGAGTATATATAATATATATATATACATGCATACATACATACGTACTGGGAAATGTTGACAATTTCCCTCTGTTTGTCCCCTGTGTTATTCCTCTCTCCAGTGACTTAGTAAGTCTCCCAGGTGATATGAATGTTAGATAATAAATAATCAGGAATGCATTCATTGTTAGAATGTTGTAAGTCCACGGTTGACATGTTTTCACCTCTCCTTCTACCAACAGTCCTGGTTTTCTTTTGATATAGACAAACTTAATAAAACTTTGTACTGGGTGACTAGTATGTCTGTTTTCTCATTTCGTACACACAGGCATTTGTGGGGACATCTTTCACTCACTCACACACACACACACACACACACACACACACACACACACACACACACACACAGAGAGAGAGACATGTATGCATTAACAGCCATATTATCACCACTTTTTTGCATCTCCTACCTAGTAAAGGATATTGTGTTTATTTCATCTTTCACACTCAACTCTGAACTCTTCCTGACTACGAAGCCAATCCTCTACACACTTGACAACTGAATTACTATTTGACATTGGAGTGACTTTGAAGGGCAGACACCTTCTGCAAGGAGTTTTCTTCCATTCTGATTTCATCACAGTAAAGCACAGGGTTGTGGAATCGTGCAATAGAGACTTAGTACAACAGTTCTAAAATGCAGTTCTTGGCTTCAAGAGTTAGTTTGGTGTCTGCAAACCAGGGGAAGAAACAGAGCCCTGTACGTGATCACCATCCTCGCGTCAAGATGTGTAGTGGTGTACAAGCACTGACCTGCTTTCTCCAGTGATATTGGCATGTACTTGTGAAGCAAGTCACTCTTCTCCTCGTCAAAGGCTGATACTCCTGTGTTGGGCCTGAAACAAAGATGTTGCCAAGTTCCACCAGGCAATCACCCATCCTGAGTTGTTGCCCTGCTCCGACTACTAACAGCTGCAGTACAGAGAGCTACTTCCCAATTCTATCAACAGGAAGACAGGCAAATCTGACACGGAGCAGTGTATCTCTGGCTGCTGACCCACAGCCAACACACGTGGAATGGTGTTGAGGCAAAACATGTGGAATGGTGTTGCGTATCAGCACTGACAGACAAAGTCACTTGCTGCCCCTTGAACCTTCTCACCTACAATTTCTGGAAAAGCTTCCGGAGATGGTCCACACTAGCAGACCGTCCAAGAAGAGGGGTGTGACTGGGAAAGACAGCCAGGCTGGTGGGCCACATAAGCTGGTGGGCCACATAAGCTGGTGGGCCACATAAGCTGGTGGGTCACATAAGCTGGTGGGCCACATAAGCTGGTGGGCCACATAAGCTGGTGGGCCACATAAGCTGGTGGGCCACATAAGCTGGTGGGCCACATAAGCTGGTATGCCACATAAGCTGGTGGGCCACATAAGCTGGTGGGCCACATAAGCTGGTGGGCCACATAAGCTGGTGGGCCACATAAGCTGGTGAGCCACATAAGCTGGTGAGCCACATAAGCTGGTGGGCCACATAAGCTGGTGGGCCACATAAGCTGGTGGGCCACATAAGCTGGTGAGCCACATAAGCTGGTATGCCACATAAGCTGGTATGCCACATAAGCTGGTGGGCCACATAAGCTGGTGGGCCACATAAGCTGGTGGGCCACATAAGCTGGTGAGCCACATAAGCTGGTGAGCCACATAAGCTGGTGGGCCACATAAGCTGGTGGGCCACATAAGCTGGTGGGCCACATAAGCTGGTGAGCCACATAAGCTGGTGAGCCACATAAGCTGGTGGGCCACATATGCTGGTGGGCCACATAAGCTGGAAGGCCCCAGAATCTAACTGGCTGCATTTTTACAGACTATTTTGTCATTTTGTCTGTCAATCACTGCAAATTCATTGTGGATAAACTGACCGAAATCGCCTGTCAATCATTGCTGTTGCCCACTAGCTTGTGTGGCCTGCCAGCTTGGTTGTCTTTCCCACACCCCTCTCATCAGACGAGTCCACTAGTGTGGCCTGCCAGCTTGGTTGTCTTTCCCACACCCCTCTCATCAGACGAGTCCACTAGTGTGGCCTGCCAGCTTGGTTGTCTTTCCCACACCCCTCTCATCAGACGAGTCCACTAGTGTGGCCTGCCAGCTTGGTTGTCTTTCCCACACCCCTCTCATCAGACGAGTCCACTAGTGTGGCCTGCCAGCTTGGTTGTCTTTCCCACACCCCTCTCATCAGACGAGTCCACTAGTGTGGCCTGCCAGCTTGGTTGTCTTTCCCACACCCCTCTCATCAGACGAGTCCACTAGTGTGGCCCGCCAGCTTGGTTGTCTTTCCCACACCCCTCTCATCAGACGAGTCCACTAGTGTGGCCTGCCAGCTTGGTTGTCTTTCCCACACCCCTCTCATCAGACGAGTCCACTAGTGTGGCCTGCCAGCTTGGTTGTCTTTCCCACACCCCTCTCATCAGACGAGTCCACTAGTGTGGCCCGCCAGCTTGGCTGTCTTTCCCCCATCCCTCTTATCAGACGAGTCCACTAGTGTGGCCCGCCAGCTTGGCTGTCTTTCCCCCATCCCTCTCATCAGACGAGTCCACTAGTGTGGCCTGCCAGCTTGGTTGTCTTTCCCACACCCCTCTCATCAGACGAGTCCACTAGTGTGGCCCGCCAGCTTGGTTGTCTTTCCCACACCCCTCTCATCAGACGAGTCCACTAGTGTGGCCTGCCAGCTTGGTTGTCTTTCCCACACCCCTCTCATGAGACGAGTCCACTAGTGTGGCCCGCCAGCTTGGTTGTCTTTCCCACACCCCTCTCATCAGACGAGTCCACTAGTGTGGCCTGCCAGCTTGGTTGTCTTTCCCACACCCCTCTCATCAGACGAGTCCACTAGAGTGGCCCATCTCTGGAAGCTTTACCCAATTTCTATCAGTCAAGGAACCAAGTACCAAAATATACTACTGAAGTTTGCAAAACCTAGAGACTCAAAAGTAGACTATTTAGAAAAACCTGTAGCAGGGGAAACTATTCGCAATACAACCTTCCTGACACTTATGCATTACAATGTCTGTTGTAAGCAACAAGTCAATATATAACACTCACTTACTTCTCATGTCAAGAGGTCTTTTATGAAAGCCTATATAGTGTGTTGTGTTTACTCACTTTAGTCCACAAAAAGTCTGTGCATGTATTTAATGTAAACTATGACACACGACGGCAAAAGTCAGGAGAAGTACAAAAATAGTGAGACTAAATAAGGATAAAATCAAAACCCTAGTAAAACTATGTAAGAATATCATCTTCAATCTCGAAATGTCGAAGAATTCCACACATAGCATGTACATCAGATTTGTAAAATCCCATCAGGTATCAGTTATCTTGCAAAAACGACAGTCAGCACCACACTGATAAGGAGAGAGTGTAGCAAGGCAGTGAACAGCCACCAAGTTTACAAGACATCAAGTGAACCCAATAGGTTGCAGAGTCGGCCTTCATCCAAAGTCCTGACATTTCATTCACCTGAAACCCTGCAAAGTTTCAACACTGCTTGTGCAACTTGGGAACACACACTTTCTTCAGATGAATCAAGGATCAGCATAGCGCCAGGCAGACAAAGGCAGCACATAGAGCACACCTGGCAATCTTGAACAGGTGAATGGAGCTCTCCTTGGGAGTGGCCAGGATGTAGAGCTTGCGGCCGAACATGTCACGTCGGGAGATGTAGAAACTGCTGTTGGGTCCAGGGTGGCTCTCATAGCGTGCCAAGGCTGTCTCCCAACTTATGCCTCGGTCCACCTTGAGCTCAACAAGTCTGCAATCACAACATGGTGTTCCATCTTGACTCCACAAGCTTGCAGGCTAAAGGAAGCCACAGCCTCACTCCCGCAGCATGCCACTGACAAACAAATACTTCCATCTCAAATGAAGTTCTGAGCTATGATGTGAGACAGTGAAGTGAGCTTGCAGTAACTGGGCAGAGCACCATCAAATTGCCGTTGTCAATTCACTACCACCAGCACTTTGTGCCACATCCTTCCTTCCTCCTCCTCCCCATCTTCACCACCTACCACCCCCCACCCATCCAACCCCCACCCACTCACCCACCCACCCACCACCACCACCACCACCACCAACCCACCACCACCACCACCACCACCACCACCACCACCACCACCACCACCACCACCACCACCACCACCACCACCACCACCACCACCACCACCCCCACCACCACCATTTTATTTACTACTTCCCCTTCACTGCCTTTTTGTCCTCTCCAGGACAATGTAAATTACCTCTTCCACCACCCGCCAATCACCACTGATTATCAATGCCCATCACTACTGGTTATCAATGCCCATCACTACTGGTTATCAATGCCCATCACTACTGGTTATCAATGCCCATCACTACTGGTTATCAATGCCCATCACCACTGGTTATCAATGCCCATCACTACTGGTTATCAATGCCCATCACTACTGGTTATCAATGCCCATCACCACTGGTTATCAATGCCCATCACTACTGGTTATCAATGCCAATCACCACTGGTTATCAATGCCCATCACTACTGGTTATCAATGCCCATCACCACTGGTTATCAATGCCCATCACCACTGGTTATCAATGCCCATCACCACTGGTTACCAATGCCCATCACTACTGGTTACCAATGCCCATCACCACTGGTTATCAATGCCCATCACCACTGGTTATCAATGCCCATCACCACTGGTTATCAATGCCCATCACCACTGGTTATCAATGCCCATCACTACTGGTTATCAATGCCCATCACTACTGGTTATCAATGCCCATCACCACTGGTTATCAATGCCCATCACTACTGGTTATCAATGCCCATCACTACTGGTTACCAATGCCCATCACTACTGGTTATCAATGCCCATCACCACTGGTTATCAATGCCCATCACTACTGATTACCAATGCCCATCACCACTGGTTATCAATGCCCATCACTACTGGTTATCAATGCCCATCACTACTGGTTATCAATGCCCATCACTACTGGTTATCAATGCCCATCACTACTGGTTATCAATGCCCATCAAGATCCAAACAGAACTCGCTCAGTCTCAGCACATGGCTGTGGTTATGCACAAACCTATTGAAAACACACAGCAGCAATTCACATTGTGTAGTAGGTGTGCACAAAATTTCAAGGGGAACTCCCACCTCCACCACTACAGGGAAACATCAAAGTCAAGGTAAACAAACCCCTCCAATCAGAATCAAGGAACTTCCCATCTGCCTCAGCTGTGGCCAAGTAAAAAGGCTTCTCAGCCAAGCCATTTCCTTTGTCACTGGACCAAGTTGTCATTCATCCTCTCCTTCCTGGTGCCCAGCATGCAGACAGGCAGATGATCCAGTCAGACACCTGAACCTCCTTCACCACAGAAATGCTCCACCTCGATGCTGACTTACAGCTTATACAAGCCATATCAGACTTTATCCCTCCAGGTTTACTGGAGGTCATACAGACTTTATCTGTCTGTCTGTGTGTCTGTCTGTCCCGACTTCACGGCTGATTTCTCAAAAACTACTGGACGGATTTCACTGACATTTTGCACACTAACTGGAAGTTAGGTCCGATTGAATGTATCAAATTTTCAGAATCGAGGCTTGAAGAGAAAGTGGTTTTTTAAGGTCGTAAACTCGAAAGCGCCTCCCTAACTAGTTGATTGATGGAATGGCGAAATTGCAAAATGTGTGACGTCATCAATACCATGACGTAATTTATTGTGTATCTCTGCCTGTCAGGCCCTTCTTAACGGCTGATTTCTCAAAAACTACTGGACAGATTTCCTTGGCATTTTGCACACTTACTGGAAGTTAGGTCCGATTGAATGTGTCAAATTTTCAGAATCGAGGCTTGAAAAGAAAGTGATTTATTTAGGTTGTAAACTTGAAACCCCTCCCCCTCAAAATCGATTGATGGAATGGCGAAAACTACCTCCACGGCCACGCCCCTTTCTCGCTTTAGCTCGCGTGATAACACATGCAGGCGGGAAAATGGCTTCCACATGAACGCATACTGACTCGTTGCATTATATTCCGGACAGCATTTGTGTCTCATTTTTGCCAGACAGTGAGAAGATTTCTCAGACTGTGATAGAGTGCCCACGGTTAGTTGTTCATTTCGATTTGTCTCTGCCATATGCTTTGCGCTGTTTCCCGCTCTTTGAGTTTATTGTACTTGGGTACTGGCGTAGTGGATAGCACTTTCGGTAATTTTCACGCTACTAGCAGAGATTGTGTCAAATAAATCCAAACTGCATATTAATTTCAAATTATTTTTAAATATGGAAATACGTTGAAAGCAAGTATTTAGTTCCCCTTTTTGTTTGCTGTTTTTTCAGTTTTTCACCACTACAGCACTATGACATGTATGCAAGATGACGATAGCGTCCATGCCGTTCTGCAAAAAATTATCTGACCCAGACTATTGGTGCGACGTGCTTGTATGATGTGCTCGGTGACACTCTCCGTACTCTCATCCCGTATATATGTTGAGAACAAAGGCAGAACACGTACTGTAAACATGGCAATAGTCTGGCTTAGTTGTGCCGTGAAAGAGAGAAAACGAGTGTCGTGGAATCGAAATTAGTGACAGTGTAATTTTTGTTAATATTCACAAATTCACATTGATACAAGTGGCTCGAAATAAATCTTTCGCACACTGCGCAATTCGCATAGCAGCCATAATAAAGTAAAGAGAAAAAACCACCACCACACAGAGAGAGAAAAAAGGACATACAACTGAATGATGCAGTCGTCATAAGATACGGTGACAGCTATGAGATCTGGAATGGAAGACGGGGGTAATTGGGGAAAAAAAAGAGGGGGGGGGCCTGTGAGGGAGGGCGAAATGCGTTTTTCCCGTTTTGTGTGAGTGAGTGAGTGTGTGTGTGTGTGTGTGTGTGTGTGTGTGTGTGTGTGTGTGTGTGTGTGTGTGTGTGTGTGTGTGTGCGCGTGCGTGCTGAGGGGGTCGGGGGTGGCGATGGGTAGGGTGGAGAATGGGGTAGGGGAAGCAGATGCAAAAGCAGAAGACTTCCATCTGTTCAAGACGTGATGTCAAGCTTTGGATATACCCCTGTGATCCTGTACACAAAGCCGTGTGTGACTTACTTCAAAAGTTACAGTGGCACTACAGACATCCTGCTATCCCTCCAGGTTTACTGAAGGTCCTACAGCCTTTATTGTGTTTTTTTTATATGCCAAAACCTGGAGGTTCAGCGCCAGCGGTTTTTATTGTTCCATCCTAAACCTTCATCAGTCTTGCATCTTTGACTTGAGTCTGGAGAAAGCATTCATACTAATCTCACAGCAACCAAGCAACCTCTGAAGTAAGAGAACATCCCAAAACAGTACCTAGTGGTGCCAGCGCCTCGAGTCAGACCGATGAAGACTTCTTTGGGCGCCCCCACCATTTCCACTGAGGCTGCCTGGATGTCCAGCATGCCCTCGTTGTACCTGCCAAGAGGCAAAACACAATAAACAGTAACAATGATGACTAACACTACTGCTACAGCAACAACAACCCCAGTCATCTTATTCAAGTCTGGAGATCTGGTTTGGAGACTGTCATCCCTGGGATCTGCAGTGCAGGCCTGGTATTGCTCCTACATGGGAAGACCCACAGCAAGAGAGAAGCTGCAATGCCAACAGTTTCAAAGGGAAGAAAAACAAAGCAAAGGCAGAAAGGGTCTAACTTACCTTCCTTCATTCTTGGCATTCTGAATAGTGACATCCAAGCACTCAGTGAAGTAACTGAAAATCTGCGGACACAAAAAAACCTGATGAAATGGTGTTCTTTCATCCATGTAAATACAGCATAAACAACAACAAAACCAATGTATGCACGCACACAAAATGTAAACAAATTTTCAGAAGGCAGTCACAGTACATGTTTGCTTGATTAACTTTCATGTAGAACTGTGATTCACACCATACTTCTCATGGAGTAAGAAGTGAAAGAAATACACATCTGAATTATTACATAGATGAAGTCACTACCAAGCAGCAGTTGGAAAATGTCATACCGATACTCACCATGTTTTGTTTCTCCACACTAAGACCTAGAATTCTGTTGAGAAACTTCCCCACATCCCCCATCTCCTTCTCCTTCACCTGTCCAACACATCAAAAACACTTCAAGATAAGTTGCAGCAGCAGCAGCAGCAGCAGCTGCAGCAGCTACATTTTTGTCATTATGGCATTTATCATCATGGGTATTTTCCTCCTCCTAAAATGGCTCCATTTCTTAGGGATTTCCACAACCATCTTGATGCTCCGCCTCATATCCGTCTCTTCAGCCTTCCCTTCATTTTGGAACTGGGGTTTCTGCACCGCTCCTCCTCCTCTTTTGTCTTCCTACACTTCCTTCTGCTGTTCACAATGGCAGTTCTAGACGAATAGTTCTTTGAGTAATGGAAAACTTGCTTTAACTACACATCATCAACATTTCACCTTTCAATCTATTCTGAATTTTTCATGGATTCTCTCTACAAGCTCAAGTATAAGACAAGAGTTTTTGTTTGTTTGATTGTTTGTTAAGGGTTTTCAATCAGTCTGCTATCCTGCCTTTGAGATGGCATCGTTTTCAAGACTCAAGTACTGGTACTCGACTTTTCCATGCGAAGCTCCTCCAAGAGCAAAGTTTCAGTGAGGAGCGCAAAATATCATCAGGTGTGTGAGAACTGGACAGTACGAGGGAGGACCTGCAGAGAACCAGAGTGGAGAGATCCTTACCTGGCTGGTGGACTTGAGGATGTTGTACTCCACCAGTCCCATCAGCACCAGGCACTCCTGCAACACAGCACTCATCTCTGTAGTGTAAGTATGTGTGTGTGTGTGTGTGTGTGTGTGTGTGTCTGTCTGTATGTGTGTGTGTGTGTGTGTGTCTGTATGTGTGTGTGTGTATGTGTGTATGGGTGTGTGTATGTGTGTGCATGTGTGTGTGTGTGTGTGTGGGTGAATGTGTGTGCATGTATATGTGTCTGTATGTGTGCACGTGTCTGTGTCTGTGTGTGTATGTGTGTGTGTATGTGTGTGTGGGTGCACGTGTGTGTGTGTGTGTGTGTGTGTGTCTGTCTGTGTGTGTGTGTGCATGTATGTGTGTATGTGTGTGTCTGTCTGTATGTGTGTGTGTGTGTGTGTGTCTGTATGTGTGTGTCTGTGAGTGTGTCTGTGTGTGTATGGGTGTGTGTATGTGTGTGCATGTGTGTGTGTGTGTGTGTGTGTGTGTGTGTATGTGTGTGTGTGTATGTGTGTGTATGTGTCCGTATGTGTGCATGTGCCTGTGTCTGTGTGTGTGTATGTATGTGTGTGTGTATGTGTGTGTGTGTGTGCACGTGTGTGTGTGTGTGCATGTGTCTGTGTGTGTGTATTTCTGTGTGTATGTGTGTGTGTGTGTATCTCTGTGTGGGTGTCTGTGTGGGTGTCTGTGTGTGTGTGTGTGTGTGTGTGTGTGTGTGTGTGTCTGAGTGTGTGTCTGTCTGTGTGTGTGCATACATGCATGCATGCATGAGTGCAAATGTGTGTGTGTGCTTGTGCATTTGCACAAGCATGTGTATGAGTGTGTACTTGTGTATGTGTGCATGTGTATTTGTGTATACATATTTGTGTATATGTGTGTATGCATACACATATGTGTGTACGTGTGTATGTACAAGTGGTGTTCATGTGCACAGGTGTGCGTGTGCATATGTGTATGTGTCTGTATGTGTGTGTGTGTATGTGTGTATGGGTGTGTGTATGTGTGTGCATGTGTGTGTGTGTGTGTGGGTGAATGTGTGTGCGTGTATATGTGTCTGTATGTGTGCACGTGTCTGTGTCTGTGTGTTGTGACGAGGATGTACTTTTTCACTATGGGTGTTGTGAAGATATTGTTATTTTACTTAAGATAACTCATAGGAAAATATGTAAGAACCAGCCAGCCTCAAATAACCGTAGCCATGATAAAATCAGCCATGCCTGGTGCAGAGAGAGGGAGAGAGAGAGAGAGAGAGAGAGATTGAATTTTTTCCCCGCAATATTGTTGCTGTGGACGGACTACGTCATATGGCTTGACGGCGTCATTTTAGGAGGGAGTGCAACGTCATCAGGAGGGGGACGATAGACGTGATTCGATCTTGAGAGAAGAAGGACGGGTTTTCTCTCGCTGGAGAAATTGGAGTGAGAGATGGAGAGGGAGAGATAAGGAAAGAGAGAGGATGGACTCTGGATCCTCGAGGGAGCGGACGATCCGCTCGCCAGTTGATAGCCTCGTCTCCTGTCTACCGGATGAGCTGCCATCCGGCTGGATTGCAAAGCCATGGCAATCCATGTGTTTGAAGTATGTTTCCTCCACTGAAAAACTGTTTGGTGAACTAAAATCCATGTGCCCTGTGTCTTTGAACTTTTGGACCCTGATGCATTCCTCACGTCTATATGGTGGAAGCTTGACCTGCTGAGCCACAACCATCACCCTCCACGCTCGAGATCCTGGTTACAACAAGGACCACTCCTGGTACCATCGTCAAGTCTGCCGTTGAACAACAGACACCAACGTGCCTTTCCAACCAACACACTACCCACAATGACAGACCAATGAGCTTTCTGCCACCTCAAACTTTCCGCCTGCTTCTCAAAAGTAGCAAAGAATCCCTCTACGTTCTCCTCTGGTACCAGGAGTGGTCCTTGTTGTAACCAGGATCTCGAGCGTGGAGGGTGATGGTTGTGGCTCAGCAGGTCAAGCTTCCACCATATAGACGTGAGGAATGCATCAGGGTCCAAAAGTTCAAAGACACAGGGCACATGGATTTTAGTTCACCAAACAGTTTTTCAGTGGAGGAAACATACTTCAAACACATGGATTGCCATGGCTTTGCAATCCAGCCGGATGGCAGCTCGTCCGGTAGACAGGAGACGAGGCTATCAACTGGCGAGCGGATCGTCCGCTCCCTCAAGGATCCAGAGTCCATCCTCTCTCTTTCCTTATCTCTCCCTCTCCATCTCTCACTCCAATTTCTCCAGCGAGAGAAAACCCGTCCTTCTTCTCTCAAGATCGAATCACGTCTATCGTCCCCCTCCTGATGACGTTGCACTCCCTCCTAAAATGACGCCGTCAAGCCATATGACGTAGTCCGTCCACAGCAACAATATTGCGGGGAAAAAATTCAATCTCTCTCTCTCTCTCTCTCTCTCTCTGCACCAGGCATGGCTGATTTTATCATGGCTACGGTTATTTGAGGCTGGCTGGTTCTTACATATTTTCCTATGAGTTATCTTAAGTAAAATAACAATATCTTCACAACACCCATAGTGAAAAAGTACATCCTCGTCACACCTCCTTCCCTCAAAGAGAAAAATTTTATGAGATGAAATTTTTCATAACTATTATTAATAAACACATCATCACCAGCAGGAATACTATTTTGACTCCATAAGAATCTAAAAACTAAGAACTACTACGTTTCCCATGAAGGAATGAACAACAGACACCAACGTCAACGGTCCGGACTCCTTCAGAAATCACGAACTCTCCCATATCAAAGAAAGATAAGTTAAATGTTTTTATCATAGGCTGGCTGGCTAAAATAATAATATAAACCATTATTTAGACTATTTGGTTTATAAATAATATAATTGTGATTTAGTAAAAATCCGTTGACTTGAGAAACTTTTTCCCCATTTGTCTCCATTGTGGTATTTCCTAATTTCTACCGTCATTGGAATTTAGTCACCTGGTTTGACAGGTTATGATCTGATTGGGATTGGGGTTTAGAGTTGTCCTTTCATATGTTACATTCATAGATCTTTTTATTTGTAAAAAGAAATTAAACCGTTTTTAATTTGCTGTGAGGTTTCCATTCTCTCATTTCATACTTATACCATGCTTTGTGTGAATGAGAGAATGAAAGTGTGCGAGAAGTTTTGTTGATGCATCCCCTAGAAATAGACAACGAGCCAAGTTTTAAATACAGTTTTAGATTGAAAGGGCTTCTCGTCACAGTGTGTATGTGTGTGTGTATGTGTGTGTGGGTGCACGTGTGTGTGTGTGTGTGTGTGTGTCTGTCTGTGTGTGTGTGTGTGCATGTATGTGTGTATGTGTGTGTCTGTCTGTATGTGTGTGTGTGTGTGTGTGTGTGTCTGTATGTGTGTGTCTGTGTGTGTGTCTGTGTGTGTATGGGTGTGTGTATGTGTGTGCATGTGTCTGTGTGTGTGTGTGTGTGTGTGTGTGTGTGTGTGTGTGTATGTGTGTGTGTATGTGTCTGTATGTGTGCATGTGCCTGTCTGTGTGTGTGTATGTACGTGTGTGTGTATGTGTGTGTGTGTGTGCACGTGTGTGTGTGTGTGTGTGTGTGTGTGTGTGCATGTGTCTGTGTGTGTGTATTTCTGTGTGTATGTGTGTGTGTGTGTATCTCTGTGTGGGTGTCTGTGTGTGTGTGTGTGTGTGTGTGTGTGTGTGTCTGAGTGTGTGTCTGTCTGTGTGTGTGCATACATGCATGCATGCATGAGTGCAAATGTGTGTGTGTGCTTGTGCATTTGCACAAGCATGTGTATGAGTGTGTACTTGTGTATGTGTGTATGTGTATTTGTGTATACATATTTGTGTATATGTGTGTATGCATACACATATGTGTGTACGTGTGTATGTACAAGTGGTGTTCATGTGCACAGGTGTGCGTGTGCATATGTGTATGTGTGTGTGTACTTGCATGTGTGTGTGTGTGCTTGCATGTGTGTGTGAATGTTTGCATGTGTGATTGTGCATGTGCACAGGCTGATATGTGTGTGTACGTGTGGAAAGGGTTCCTTATGCATGTGATGCATGCATTTGAGATTTACATGTTCTTGTGAAATGTATGAATAATCCACTAACAATCTGTAGAAATGAACTTGACATGAATGCATGTACATGAATAACATGGCTAAAAACAAAGTTCAACTCTTGGAATCTTTTATAAAACAAAATGGAAACCAACATGTGAAATGCAGAAAGTCCAAACTGAACAAAACATATTCAAGATAACTTGTGAATGCAATCAAGAATGACATAATTCTTTCATCAAACAAAATACTTTCAGCGTAGCACTTGCATACAGATACACAACATTCCATTGATTTAGGAGTTGTCAATTCCTGTACAGGCATAAATCTAGTGATGATGTAAGCAAGGTGACTTAGGAATTTCATGTCGATAGGAAACTGTCCTTTTGTGTACTGTCCTTATCTGTAGATGGGAAACAGAGAAACTGTTCTTCAGTGTAAAAAGGAAACTGTCCTTCTGTTTAAAAAAGAAATTGTCCTAACGTGAAAAAGGGAAACAGTCCTTTTGTGTAGATGGGAAACTGTCTTTATGTGAAGAAAGGAAACTGTCCTCAAGTAAAGAAGGACAACAGTCCTTTCGTGCGAAAGGAAAACTTTCTGTGTAGATTGGAAACTGTGTAGGATGGAAACTGTGTAGAAAGGAAACTATCTGTTTGCATAGAAGGGAAATTGTCCTTCAATGAAAAAGGGAAACTTTTTCTGTGCAGAGGGAAAACTGTCCTTTTGCACAGAAAGGAAATTGTCCCATGAAAAAGAAAACTGTCTTTGTAGAATGGAATCTGTCTTCTGAGGACAGAAAACTGTACTTTCCCTCACCTGCAAAGCATTGTGGAAGTCGTCCAGGCTCATATCAGCGGGCACAACGCGATCTAGAGACACACCATGGGGTTGCCGTCTCTGCAAAGGGGAGATAACTTCATCAAGGGAGGCAATCTGATAACATCACCGTGGGACATCATTCCAACTTTGACCATTTCGGGACAACTAGGGGTCAATGCAAGTTACACAATTTTACAAGTAACTTGCAACTGTTTTGCAGATGCATCTGATAATAGTGTAGCATGAAATATACATGGATAATGGGTGGTGTTAGCAATACAAACATCAGTATGCCTAACTTCAGCCAACTTCTGCAGTTTATAAGTTAAATCAAAATAAACAACACATTTAATTTACTGTATCTAATTAACACTGGAATAAAACCTCTTCTGTGAAAATATATACATTAAGAGTTCTAGAAAAGTCTGAACATTCAACAAGATATGAACGCTTTTATGTGAATCCTAAAATAGGCAAAACTATCACATCAAACAAATCTATCAACTAAATTGGCTCTTCAAAACATAAAGTACGAATTAAATAGCACACATTGTCATACATACTTTTTTTTCTCAATCTAAATATTCATTTGAGTCCAAAAGTGACCCACCTGTGAGATACAGTGGTACAGCATTCTCAAGGAACTGCGGCCATACGGGGTGTCAAAGTTGAACTCTGTTAGGTCAGCACCCGTGGCGGCTCTACGGTCCCCCTTGGTCAAGGCCCCTGCACATGGCATCAAACACGACAATGCTGACAGAGTCAATTCTAAACCTGCATAATTTTATATAATGTTGAAGACACAATCAAAGCCCTTATACAACACAGAATCAAACACGACAACGCTGACATTTAGTCGAATCTAAACCTGCACAATTGTATAGAACGTTGAAGACGCATCAAAGCAAGATGACCGGATTTTCTGGCATCAATGGATGCTCCAGTGCCATAAGGTTTCAGCTATTCAGTATTCTTTGTGCATACTCTCAATGGATGCTATAGTGCCATAAGGTTTCAGCTATTCAGTATTCTTTGTGCATACTCTCAATGGATGCTATAGTGCCATAAGGTTTCAGCTACTCAGTATTCTTTGTGCATACTCTCAATGGATGCTCCAGTGCCATAAGGTTTCAGCTACTCAGTATTCTTTGTGCATACTCTCAATGGATGCTCCAGTACCATAAGGTTTCAGCTATTCAGTATTCTTTGTGCATACTCTCAATGGATGCTCCAGTACCATAAGGTTTCAGCTACTCAGTATTCTTTGTGCATACTCTCAATGGATGCTCCAGTACCATAAGGTTTCAGCTATTCAGTATTCTTTGTGCATACTCTCAATGGATGCTATAGTGCCATAAGGTTTCAGCTATTCAGTATTCTTTGTGCATACTCTCAATGGATGCTCCAGTACCATAAGGTTTCAGCTACTCAGTATTCTTTGTGCATACTCTCAATGGATGCTATAGTGCCATAAGGTTTCAGCTATTCAGTATGCTTTGTGCATACTCTCAATGGATGCTCCAGTACCATAAGGTTTCAGCTATTCAGTATTCTTTGTGCATACTCTCAATGGATGCTCCAGTACCATAAGGTTTCAGCTACTCAGTATTCTTTGTGCATACTCTCAATGGATGCTCCAGTACCATAAGGTTTCAGCTATTCAGTATTCTTTGTGCATACTCTCAATGGATGCTATAGTGCCATAAGGTTTCAGCTATTCAGTATTCTTTGTGCATACTCTCAATGGATGCTCCAGTACCATAAGGTTTCAGCTATTCAGTATTCTTTGTGCATACTCTCAATGGATGCTCCAGTACCATAAGGTTTCAGCTATTCAGTATTCTTTGTGCATACTCTCAATGGATGCTATAGTGCCATAAGGTTTCAGCTATTCAGTATTCTTTGTGCATACTCTCAATGGATGCTATAGTGCCATAAGGTTTCAGCTATTCAGTATTCTTTGTGCATACTCTCAATGGATGCTCCAGTACCATAAGGTTTCAGCTACTCAGTATTCTTTGTGCATACTCTCAATGGATGCTCCAGTGCCATAAGGTTTCAGCTATTCAGTATTCTTTGTGCATACTCTCAATGGATGCTCCAGTACCATAAGGTTTCAGCTATTCAGTATTCTTTGTGCATACTCTCAATGGATGCTCCAGTACCATAAGGTTTCAGCTATTCAGTATTCTTTGTGCATACTCTCAATGGATGCTCCAGTGCCATAAGGTTTCAGCTATTCAGTATTCTTTGTGCATACTCTCAATGGATGCTCCAGTACCATAAGGTTTCAGCTATTCAGTATTCTTTGTGCATACTCTCAATGGATGCTCCAGTACCATAAGGTTTCAGCTATTCAGTATTCTTTGTGCATACTCTCAATGGATGCTATAGTGCCATAAGGTTTCAGCTATTCAGTATTCTTTGTGCATACTCTCAATGGATGCTCCAGTACCATAAGGTTTCAGCTATTCAGTATTCTTTGTGCATACTCTCAATGGATGCTCCAGTACCATAAGGTTTCAGCTACTCAGTATTCTTTGTGCATACTCTCAATGGATGCTCCAGTGCCATAAGGTTTCAGCTATTCAGTATTCTTTGTGCATACTCTCAATGGATGCTATAGTGCCATAAGGTTTCAGCTACTCAGTATTCTTTGTGCATACTCTCAATGGATGCTCCAGTACCATAAGGTTTCAGCTATTCAGTATTCTTTGAGCATACTCTCCACTCTGCAAAAATCAAACTCATAAATATTCATTTCTACCTAACAAAACAGGTATTCCAATGTAAATAATCACAGTAAACATATAAGCAAAGAATGGATAAAGAGAGAATGGAAGAAAGAGAGAATGGAAGAAAAAGAGAATGGAAGAAAGAAAGAATTTGAAGAAATTTAAACTAATTTCTATGTTTTCCTGACATACTTACCAGTAGACAAACAGTGATATTATGACCTTTTGACCTCGAAAAAAGAATTTGCATAAATTCATACCCCACGTGACTGCCTGCACCGGCCAACCCGATTGCTTTAGACAATGCTAGGAAGCGTGCCAGCAAAGGGTGGTAACTCCCAATGCCACGTGACTGCAATGTACTATAAAGCAGCGTGCAGGCCAGTCATTCTTCCTCTTTGACACCGCTGAGAAACTCGAGCAAATGCACAAACGGGGAGGTGGGTGGGACAGTAGTTGTCTACTGGTAAGTATGTCAGGAAAACATAGAAATTATTTTAAATTTCTTCAAGTTTTCCATCCATACTGACCAGTAGACAAACAGTGATATGATTGCCCAGCAATGGGTGGCGGGTTGTGCATGAACACCAGACAAAACAATAAGTACCATCAAAACGAACAGCCGAACCCGCAACAACCACATGTTGATGCCAAACGTGTTGTAGAGACGATGAACTCGAATATCACGCAGGTAGTGGCGTGTGAAACACAGTCACTGCGCCAGAAAGCCGCCCTCAGAAGGTGAGCCAAAGAGACATTCTTGGCAAATGCGACAGAGGAGGCAACGTGCGGAGTCCATAAGTCCTCGAGGCACCCGCAGGAGGATCCAGCAACGCATTCTTGTACGCATCAGCGATCAAAACGCGACCCAGCAAGAAAAGGGCGTCCTAGACACCTCGGCGTGACTACGTGTAAGGGGCAGAAACAGTCTCCGTGTCCGCAGACGACGGGACTGAGTGCGAGCCAGACAACCGTAAGAGCACGCCCCGGACAATACACCTAAAGAGAGACTGGAAAGCACAAGATTCCAGTGAAACGAACCTGAACCAAAAAGAAAACGGAGAAGCAGATAACCCATCCCACAGTGGAGGAGAGATCTGACGATGTGGAAACGAAACGAAACAAGGAACGAGCCAAGTGAACCTGTGTCCGACAGAAGCCAAGCCGAACGTTCAACAAGTGAACATGCGGCTGACCAAATCCCGAACGAGGTTGCACGAGAGCGCCCGCAGAGAGATGGAGCTCGATGAGCTCCCCATCTGCCAGAGCCAGCAAACCAGGGAACCAGGAAGCACCAGGCCAGAAAGGCGCGACCAGGATCATGCGAGGATGCTCCAGGGCGACCTGGGCCAACACCTACGAAGAAGAAGGCGCGTGGAAGGGAAAGCGTAGACTTCCATGCCCGACCACGATCCAGCAAAGCACTCGGCCGAGAGCCCTTGGATCGTGCAAAGGCGAGAAGTAACACAGGAAACGCGTGTGGAAGCGGGTGGCAAACAGATGCACCATCGCTTGCCCCAGCGAAGCCACAACCAACCATCCAGGTACGTCCGCAAACGAACTCCCCTGCCTCTCACCAACATCGCCAACTGCTTGGTGACCTTGATGAAAAAGGGGCAGTAGACAGACCGAAAGAAAAGGAAAAAGAACCGGCCAAACTCCGTCCCCCCAGACGAAGCGCAGAAACTTCCATATGTCCAGAAGCATGGAAGTACGCATCCTGCAGATCCAATGACGTGGCAAAACCCGCCGGGGCGGATTGCATCACGCACCGACCTGGCAGCCTCCATCTAAAGGCATCCGCGACCAGACTTGTTCAACCAGAGCGATCTAGAGAGAGTCCACAGACAGAGTGATAGGAGCGTTGGTCGGATGACCAACGCCCCACCTCTCTTCCACAGCCGCATTGGAACCATGGTCCGAGAACCGTGTGTGCCAACTCGCTGGGCTCTGATCCGGTCGGTCTAGACTCGACTCCCCGCAGGAAAAAACACAGTCGACGACCACGGAGCCAGAGGAGAAAACAGACCCATGACTGCGCCGCACCGCCCCGCTCGGCCTTCCGGGAGCACAGGTGTGGGGCACAGGGAACGTACGGTAAGGGGGGCTGCGTGCTCACCGGACCAAACAGAGTCTGCTGACAGGCTGGGAGCAACACTCTGCCAGAGGCCCCACCCCAAAGTCGACCTTGCGGGAGCACAGGGGCGGGGCACAGGGCAGCGCACGGGAAGGGGGGGGGGAGGGGGAGGGAGTCGGACGACTCAACGTCCCACCCCTCATCCCCAGCCTCATTGGAACCATGGTCCGAGAACCGTGTATGCCAACTCGCTGGGCTCTGATCCAGTCGTCGAACTCGCCTCCCCTCCGGGAGAAACACAGTCGACGACCACAGAGTCAGAGGAGAAAACCGACCCATGCCTGCGCCTCACCACCCCGCTTGACCTTGCGGAAGCGCGGGAGTGGGGCACAGGGGCTGACCGGACCAAACAGCATCTGCTGAACAGCCGGTAGCAACGCTCTGCCGTGACCCGACCGCAGAGCTCGCCCCCGCGGGAGCGCAGTGGGGGTGTCGCACCGCCCTGCTCGACTTTCCGGAAGCATAGGGATGGAGCACATGGGAACGCACAGAAAATGGGGCCGGCGTGCTCACCGGACCAAGCAGTGACAGCTGGCTGGCCGGGCGCAACGCTCCGCCGTGGCCCAACCACAGAGCCCGACCTGGCGCGAGCGCGGGGCACAAGGGTGTGCACAGAAGGGAGGCTGCGTGCTCACCGGACCAAGCAGTGCCAGCTGGATGACCGGGAGCAGCGCCTGCCGGGGCCCCTCCGCAGAGCACGACCTGCCGAAGCGCGGTGGGGTGCCGCTCCGCCCTGTTCAACCTGGCGGGAGCGCAGGGACGGGGCACAAGGGAATGCACGGAAAGAGGGGGGGGAGGGGGGCGGGAGCGGCATGCTCACCGGACCAATCAGTGTCAGCTGGATGGCCGGGAGTTACACGCCGCCGTGGTCAAACCGCAGAACTTGACCTGTGGGGAGCATTCTTCCTCTTTAGGACCGCCTCCGCAGAAGCCGCATCGCGCCACCATCCGAGGGCGCGGGAACTAGCCACCCGTGAACGCAGGGGCAGGCACAGGGGAATGCACGGGAAGGGGGGCGGCGTGCTCACCGGACCAATCAGTGTCAGCTGGATGGCTGGGAGTATACGCCGCCGTTGTCTAACCGCAGAACTCGACCCGCGGGGAGCGCGGGACCGCCATCCACACAAAACCGCATCGCGCCACCATCCGAGGGCGCGGGAACTGGGCACAAGTGAACGTAGGGGCGGGGCACAGGGGAATGTACAGGAAGGGGGGGCGGCGTGCTCACCGGACCAATCAGTGTCAGCTGGATGGCCGGGAGTTACACGCCGCCGTGGTTGCTCACCGGACCAATCAGTGTCAGCTGGATGGCCGGGAGTTACACGCCGCCGTGGTCTAACCGCAGAACTCGACCCGTGGGGAGCGCGGGACCGCCTTCCGTCAGAAAGCCACGTCGCGCCACCATCCGAGGGCGCGGGAACTGGCCACATGAACACAGGGGCAGGGCACAGAGGAATGCACGGGAAGGGGGGGGGCGGCGTTCTCACCGGGCAGGAGCGCTTGGGGAAGTTCAAGACAGGCACACTGTGTAGACACACCGACGCCGAGAAAAGGCGAACACCCACACACAACGAACACACAGACAAGCAAGCAGCAACACACAAGCAAGTCGACGCAAGCCTGATAAACAACGACACGCCAACTCAACTAAGAACAGCGACGCGAGCACTCAAATTAACCAGGCGAACAAAACAGCGCGGGACAGAGGGAGTGGGGCGGGCTAGAAAACACCCCCCCGCCCCCCACACCAGCAGAGAGAGCAAACGCTCAGCCACAGAGTCAACCGTTCGAAGCAGACCGCGTGGTAGGCATAGCAACAACAGCAGCGCAGACCGAAACTCCGCAGCGCCATCTGTCAACACAGGAAATCTGCGGGAGTACGCAAACCGACCGACGCGTGAACGCAAGAGAAGGAATGAGAGCAGAAACACTCACTCGTAAGAAGCAAGCATTTCTCCCTCCCCCCGACCTTGTTGCCCCCGCTGTGCCGACGCGATAATTGCGCACCCGTCGAACACGCGCAGCGAGATCGAGGGCTGCCATTAACGCTCACAGCAAGCCGCCAGACCCGATAGCCCGGGAATGGAGCACAGCGTAGCACAACAGCGAACGCGAAGCCAAGCGAACAAGTGAACACACTCCCGAGACGAACCCGCACGACGAGCAACGACACGCCAACACCCCCGAGAACTAGCGCTTGCACTCCACGTGCAAGCGCGCAATTCCCAAACGCACACACAAGCGTTCAACGGACGCAAAGAGCGGCATGCCGCAACCACCCGAACCGAGGTGTGGAAGGCGAAAACAGGAGAGCGAGAAGAGCAGTCGTGTTCGTAATGAACAAGAACGCCTCTCAACCTCCATATCCGCCGCCCCCACAGGGTGTATGCCAACCTAGCACACGAAACAGTGTATGCTGGTACAGTCCGCCATTGACGAGTCCAGTAGCCACGCCACCGTCCTCGCGTAATAGCGAACAACCAACGAAAAAGCGCACGTGGCGACAAGCATAATTGCATGCAAAACCCCAGCCAGTCCACACGCGCACTGAAAAGAGCGGCTACATGCTAAAGCAACAGCCACACAGCGCGTGCACTCAACCAACCACGCTAACACACTGCCACACAAAGCGTCCATTTTTAAAACGGACGCAAACAGCGGCAACAGAGAAAACTTCCCTCAGCTCCAGTGAAGGGAAACTGCAAACTCCTTAAGCCACACAAAGTAGACTCGAGGTAATCCAAGCACTAGAACTCCACAGTGCGAGCCAAAAAGTAAAAGAGGAAGAATGACTGGCCTGCACGCTGCTTTATAGTACATTGCAGTTACGTGGCATTGGGAGTTACCGCCCTTTGCTGGCACGCCTCCTAGCATTGTCTAAAGCAATCGGGTTGGCCGGTGCAGGCAGTCACGTGGGGTATGAAGTTATGCAAATTCTTTTTTCAAGGTCAAAAGGTCATAATATCACTGTTTGTCTACTGGTCAGTATGGAGGGAAAACTCTCCTGTGCTTGTGTAGATAATGCTTACTTTCCATTGAATCTGTTTACTGCATCGCATTTGATCTGTACTTCCAAACAACCTCACTTTAAAACGTGAAAGGCAAGTCGTGACAATTACTCCGACTAGTTGCATTCTTTCTTTTAAAATCTTTTGGTCCTGAAAAGGGCGGTTTGATTTTCTCATCTCTCGAGCCTTGGCCATCAGGTGTGAGCTCCTGGTTGGAGTCAGAGTGCCTGGCGGGACTGGCTGCTGCAGCAGGTCTGTAGCCAGCGGTTGCATGTAGTGGCTCCAAGTGGTGGTTGTGGCGCAGACTTGGAGCCACTACTTGCAGCTCCTGGCCACAGACCTGCTGCAGCAGCCAGTCCCGCCAGGCACGCTGACTCCAACCAGGAGCTCACACCTGCCGGCTAACGCTTGAGAGACAAGAAAATCAAACGGCCCAATTTAAAAAAGAAACAATACAATTAGTCGAAGTAATTGTCACGACTTGCCTTTCACTTTTTGGCAGACTGACCCCGGCAACAACCCTCGTTTGTATTCACTTTAAAACGTTTGTTGTGGTACACAATATAAATGTGTTTCCTTTCCTTTGCTGTTAAAGATGATGTTCCCATTAGAAATACCAACCCATTGTCAACTGCAACTTGTAACCCTCCATCCAATTACCTGTTCATATCGTATCTTCGTGCAAAGCACTTTACTAGAACCCACGTAGTTCATTTTCCGTGTACGACAAAGGCACACCTGTGTCAAGAGTCCCCAGTGACTCTGGGATGGTAGGAGCTATGCTTTTTCCCATTGAGTTTTTTTAACGCAGGTCCTACCTTCACACTTGTGTAAACTTGTGCCCTTGGGGTAGGCCCTGGTCCCCCCCAAATGGAGTTGAACTCATTCATCTAACTCATCACCACATTACACTGAGTCATGACTGTAGCTTTTAGTACCCAGAAGTGAGGCTTAGCTGTGACCATTCGCAAACGCAGATCTGTTTCTTAGCTTCTCTTTTGCATGTCTATTGATATCAATTAGTGGCAGTCTGCATAAAGTGAAATAAACTCTGAATAAACAACTAATAATTCAGATGCTGGCCCAGAACAGACAGCATTGAGTGACAAACCTTTGTTGCTGCCTACGTGCTGCTGGGCACAAGATGCAGCACGCAGAGCAAAGCAAAGCAAGTAACCAACAGACATCAATTAAAGTCATGTTGCACATTAAAATGAGATAATCCATGATCTAATATTCAGATAAACAATTGGGAGGGTGCCTGCTTTTTCTGTCTTTCTTAGTTTTTTATTTCTGTGTGTAGAACTATGCTGTTAGGATTTCATTGTTGAGACAGGAAATCAGTATGCGGGCAACAGTTTTGTACTATCTCCATCTTCATCTTGAAGCATTACTCATTGGACAAAAATGTTAATTACAAAACCTTATCCTCTAAGGACTATTTAGTTTCACAAAGAAAACATGCAAGGCCTAACACAACTACAAATAATACACACAGAGACCTTTGCCTCTTTTGTATGATGCTTTTGACAGCAATGGCTGTGACACATCAGGGCTCAGTTCTAGCAGAATTCAAAACTTTAGGAATCTTCAAGGTGCACCCCAGGGCAAGGTGCTTAAATTGCATTGCTTCTCCCCACCCTGGAGTCAAGCCAGATATGGGTGAGGGCAGCAATGGCACACTGTAGAGTGAGTAACCCTTCAATGCTGCCAAGAGCCAGCATCACATTGGAATACTCCTTAGGGAGTGGAGTTGGTGCTGGGCACTGTTTATCAGCAGGTGCCAGTGAAGGATTGATTAAGCAGCCCAATGATGGGGAGTAATGTGGAGAGCAGCTTGAGACACTGACATGGGTGATGAGTCACAATATAAATTCACATCTTCATCTAACACAGGGCTATTTCCACTGACATCAGAGATAATGGCAAGTTTCAAAACATCTACATGCAAAGGTGAAATGGTCCTAGCAGTACAGTGAGCTAAAGCACCTTGACCCTGGGTGATTATGTACAAAATGTGTAGCATGGACCGCTGCAAGGCCTTACTTTGCAAGTCACTATACTGTGTGGCTGTATGGAGTTAAAGGATGCAAGTTAAATTCACGAGAAATATCCAGTTTCCCTGCTCTTTTCTCAGTGTGTTGGTTGACATGTATTGACAAAAGTTTAACAAGGTTTCCATTTGTGCAAGCAAGAAAAAGTACTGTCTGGCAAAAAAACCCATTGATAGGATCATTGGATCCAATGAATGAATGAATGAATGGATGAATGAATAATTGATTGAGGCTTTACAGCCATCGACTGCAACACCACTGGAGCTAGTGAGAGTAAGTCAAGTCTCAATTAATCTAGTTGGGGAAATAAACAAAGTTATCATCATGGTAACCCAACCAACCCTTTTTCCCCTGCTGACTCTTAACTATTTTGTGGATTAAGGAAGAAAAAAGAAAAAAGACATGAGGAAAGATATTGAAGGTAAACAACAAAATGCATGCTGTCTCATCTCCCCAATAAGCCCTCTTTGGAGTACAAGAGAATATTCAACGAAAGTTTGATTTACTATATTGAGTTGAATTTACTGTTTTCATCACACACACACACACACACACACACACACACACACACACACACACACACACACACACACAAACACACACGTGTGCAGTGTCAATCTGGCCTCCTTAAAAATTAATAAATAAACAAATACATAAACAAATACATTAATTAACCCTATATGTGCTTTATTTATCCCACAATGGCATTTTTTGTTCACTTTTAGCAATGATGAAAGCATGCACACAGAACAAGTGCATGCTGGAACAAAACAACAAAAATCCATCAAATGAACGCTTTGTCTCAAAATACCCTAGGAAAATGAGAAGAGGCTTCAGAGGATCTTATTCGAAAGCAGAACTCATTCTACCCTTACCTGCAAAAGGTGGTTTCTGATGGGAACTTTGACACAAGTGGGTTGCCTATCAAAACCAACTCCTTCAACTTCCATCCCTTTATCTCATCCAGCTCTTCCACTCTCTCCAGCTGAAGGAAAGGAACAAATTTGATCAAGGGAGTGTCTGTGTGTGAGCATGTGTGTGTGTGTGTGTGTGTGCGTGTGTGTCTGTGTGTGTATGTGCATGTTTGTGTATGTGCATGTTTGTGTATGTGTATGTGCATGTGTTTGTGTGTATGAGTGTTTGGTAATGGGATGGGCAGCAGCTGAAGAAAATAAAAGTTTGACATTTGTTTTGTCTTTTATAATTCATAAACTGACAAAGTCAGCTATGTGATGGACAATTATCAAAAGTGTTCACACCTGAGCTGGGAGGTAAAGTTTCTGTTCTCAAGTTATAAACCATAGTACACATACATGGTTACATCTCTTATTTGTGTTGTACTAGATGGACTCTTTAGTTGCATACATATTCAAAATGTTCCTGTGTACTATATTTTGCATAATATTTTATTCTTAGGTTTGTTGAGATAGTATATTTTATCATAAGAATGTTCTTCACATTCACTTTCATGGCAAAAGGGCATTTTAGGTCTTCACTAGTCTGGATGAAATGATGCCTGTTCATTTCTGATCCCTTAGACCATATGTAAACCTTACAAGAGTACCACTGATATATCAGGTGTGGAGAGAGAGAGAGAGAGAGAGAGAGAGAGAGAGAGAGAGAGAGAGAGAGAGAGAGAGAGAGAGAGAGAGAGAGAGAGAGAGAGAGAGAGAGAGAGAGAGAGAGAGAGAGAGAGAGAGAGAGAGAGAGAGAGAGAGAGAGAGAGAGAGAGAGAGAGAGAGAGAGAGAGAGAGAGAGAGAGAGAGAGAGAGAGAGAGAGAGAGAGAGAGAGAGAGAGAGAGTGTGAGAGAGAGAGAGAGAGAGAGAGAGAGAGAGAGTGAGATGCAAGGGGGATGCTTGTAAGAGAAAGAGAGATGTGAGGGGGATGTGTGTGTGTGTGTGTGTGTGTGTGTGTGAGAGAGGGGGATGTGTGTGTGTGTGTGTGTGTGTGTGTGTGTGTGTGTGTGTGTGTGTGTTTGAGAGAGAGAGAGAGAGAGAGAGAGAGAGAGAGAGAGAGAGAGAGAGAGAGAGAGAGAGAGAGAGAGAGAGAGAGAGAGAGAGAGAGAGAGAGAGACTTTAGACTTTTATTGTTCAGGCCATTGGCGCATAACAAGGAGTCATCCAGCATGGGTACAATACAACAGACTATAACAAATCTATAAAGTTCTTCGGATGCAGTTTTTGAAACGATTTCTACCCCAGTCTCAAAGGCGACTGCAATTGCCTATGGAGAGGTTGACAGCAGTAACTCGCTTTGTCTCTGCAACACATAGTAGATGTGCATTGCTGCTTCTTGAGTTTTCTTAGTATGCCATTGATCAAGTACAGTAGCCTATTTCCTTTGCTTGTGGTACCTACTCTTCAATATATTTTGTCCTTAGGCCCTGGAATTTATGGCAGTACAATAAAAAGTGTTCCTCATTTTCACGAGAATTTCAGCAAAATGGACAGAACATTTCATCTCTTTGTGTTGTAACATATCTTCTGTTACTAGCATGGTCATTTATATTGCACCTGAATCAAATGAAAGAGTCTCTAAATTTCTTTATGTTTAAGAAATCTATATATTTACCCGTTTCAAACTCTTGTTTCTGTTCTCTGTATACCCGGAATCTTTCACTCTCCAATTTACAGTGCCATTCCTGTCGATAACAATCTCAAAATCTTTGCTTAAGTTTCTGTACAAAACTTTGTTTAAGACACCATTGTTAACCCACACAATCTGTATCCCAATTCTGCAGAGGTCTTTCAATCAATATCGTCCAGTTTAATTCAGGGGGCACTAGAATATTTGTGAGCATGAGGTAAGCCTGCTTTGGGAGCCTGTTATCCAGTAATTTGGCGAGTCTTAACAGTGGAATTGACAAAAAGAGAGTACCATCCCAGTTTGCCATACTTCAAACAGTTTGGTATTCTGCAGTCAAGATTCAAGAACCTTTTGCATGCAAGGAGGTGTGCTTTTTCAACAATGCCACGTCTCTGCAGACCCCATATTTCTGAAGCATACAATAGTGCAGGTGATGACATTGATGGATTAGCAGGAAGTGAAGAGGAGCTGACTAGTCTTGTCGAGCACCTGGACAAGACCTCACAGGCATATGGAATGGAGATCAGCGCCGAGAAGACCAAGGTGATGACGAACAATCCTCGGGGCTTCAAAATGGAAATCTAAGTGAAGGGCCAAAAACTGGAAGCTGTGAACAACTTCAAATACCTGGGATCTATTGTGACTGATGAAGGGTCCAAACCAGAGATACTGTCCAGGATAGCACAAACAACAGCAGCATTGGCAAAGTTGAAGCCAATATGGCGTGACAGAAATATCACTCTCGCGTCGAAGATCAGGCTCATGCGCACGCTGGCCATCTCCGTATTCTTGTATGCATGCGAGTCCTGGACACTCACATCTGAACTACAGAGATGGATTCAAGCCCTGGAAATGAGATGCTACCGCAAGATTCTGAACATCTCATATAAAGACCATGTCACAAATGAGGAAGTCAGCAACAGGATCAGGAAAGCAATTGGACAGTACAAAGACCTGCTCTCAATCGTGAAAAGCAGAAAGCTGAAGTGGTACGGTCACGTGTCAAGAGGCAGTGGGCTGGCCAAGACCATCCTGCAAGGTACCGTACCAGGTGGGAGAAGGAGAGGCAGGCAGAGAAAGAGGTGGGAAGACAACATCAAAGAGTGGACAGGCTTGACCTTTGCTGACTCACAGCAAGCCACAGGGGATAGAGATCGATGGAGGAAGATTGTCTGAAAGTCATCAGTGGTGCCTCAACAACCCATCTCTACTATGTGGAACACACTATCCAATTCTCTAAAAATTGTGAAATCTTTAGAGAAATTTAAACTAAAACTACATACTTTTCTTATGCAGTCATCCTAGATACTTTCATCTTATTCTAAATTCCTTTTGTGGCTATTTTCAACGTGGTATTTTCATGAATTGAGTGTAACCTGTGTTATTGTGTGAATAATGTGTGGGATAGAGGGTGGGTGGGTGGGTGGGTAGGGATGGGGAATGGGATTGGATTTGTTTGTTTGTTTTCTTGTTTTAACAAGGGCTGGATGTAAGATAGGCAGTTATGCCTAATTCATGTATTTCCCTTGAAAAATAAAGTTCAATCAATCAATCAATCAATCTCAGGGTTAAGAGACTGAACTGAACTGAACTGAACTGTCCGCTTCATCGGTAGTTCTCTGCGTGTCCTCCACAGTGCTTGCTTCTCCCTCCATCTGTGGTAGCAGCCATGACAACATGGAACTCTGAGAGAGCATACCATCACATGGCTGCTGCGTAGACTGTGCAATGCTGTCTGTCCTGTAATTCGTGCTTTCGTTAGGCACATGCAGGTTGCCACTAGGTGAGCGGTTAGCACGAGCGATTTGCTCAACTTGACCTGACAAATCAGAGTTGCTCTCTGCGGCATCCTCATTGTGAGTGGTCGCCGCACTTGATGATGTCATGGCCTGAAGATTGCCCTCTGCTGCATAATCTGTATATGTGTTCGGCTTGGGCATGCGTGACGCGATAAAGTCACCAAAGCATGTACTGTGGTTCCCACGAGTGTTGGCAAGGTCGGACTGCAGTCTTGTGTTGTGAAGCTCAGCTGACTGGGATTCCATGAAGCGAGCTTGCTGGCTGCAGGACTTCGATGCACTTGGCGGGCTAGGGGCTCTAATTTGTAGAACTACATTAGCCCATCCATGCCGGGGGAGCTGGGGATTGCGTTTAATGTGTTAGAGTGTTCGTTCACGGTGTTGATGTGGTTGAGGTTGCTCGTTGGTCTTGAAATTCTGGGTTGACTGTGCGGACAAGCATTTCCGCTTTGAGAATATTGTCATCAGCTTTCCTGAGATTGATCGCAGAAAAACAGCTTGTTGTTCCTATAATAGGCCATCTTTCCGGTATTCTTTCAGGGCTGAAGCTTGCCTTACAGTAAAGTCTTCGGCGATTCTGATCCCATGCCTTCTAAGGGAGTCTCTGCCTGTCTGTAGTAGTCTGAGATTATCTGACCAAGTGACAAATTCTATCAGAATTGGTTGCGCTCTTCTCTCCTGGTGGCTAGGTCTGGTCCCGAGTCTGCGGACACCGACAATGTCCCTCTCTGTCCAGGCAATGTCAGGCATGGCGTCTGTAAGAAGACAATCCCAGTAGCTTTCTTGACTCTCCTCAGGTACTCCGAACACCTGGATGTTGTTGCGTCTGGAGTCCACATCAAGCTGCTCCCTGTGTTTCATGCCAATTTCCAACTTGTTACATAGCTGTCCCCTTGATTTTGTTAATTTAGGGGTATGATCTAAATTTTCTTCCTGGATTCGGAACGGCTCATGAACATTGATAATTCACTTGGCTCACATTTTCTTACATGCCTCATGCCATGCACAAATCACTAGCAACAAAAGGTTACCATTGTTACAGGACGGCCGCTCGCTTATCTCCAACTTTAGGGGGTCAAACCCTTGCAGCCGGTCCCACAACAAGCAAACACCCAAAATTATGACAGAGTATCAGGGAAATAAACATGAACGACATTTAATTACTACCAGTGTGAGATAGAGGTTTGAACAAAAACTAATGGCTGCCAGCCCAACTAACCCTGAGGGAGACGGGTTCATTCAAGGCGGAAGAGGGAGAGTTTCTTGCAGTTGTAGGTGGACAGGGCGGCACATAGCAACACGGCCATTGATTCATGAGTTAACATCGATGCTGGTGAACTCTCTTTGGTTCCAGGGATTTGTCTTTCTACTTCAACTTCAAGTACTTGTAGCTGTCGGATGAAAAAACCGTTACGTCGTTGACAGCATCGTTTAACAGGCATTCTGCCCATCACTCCATGAATTAGTTTCCTCTATTCCGGTCAGCATCAAACTCGGCCAGGGTTTAAAACAGTTCAGTCCTAGGAGCACAACACCTCATTCTGAGATAGGGGATCCTTTTAATTCAATCAGTCTTTCCCTCGCTTTCAACGCCCATCCTGGAGAACTTCTTGCGCCACCTCTCACTAAAAAGACCCAGTCCAGAACTGTATGAAGAAGTCAAGCACTGTATGACACAATCAATGTCACAGTTTTGTCAAAGTCAAATCATTCTCATTTGACGCTGTCCACTGTTTCCGCCACATCAAATTACTCTAAAGGTGTGGCTGGTCTTCCAAAAACTAAACCTTATTTGAGGCCTGGCTGGCTTCTACATTTCTTGATAATGGGGAAAGGACATACCGTCACATTTGGTCATACAAATCAGCTATGTAAGATTTAGGAGACAAAAACTGATATACTATTTACAGTGTTAATCAACACTAATAGCACTAAAATCCCGTGCGCACCATTTGACATAAAAATCAAAACTCACACATCCGTAACACAGCTCATTTCAAATTTCATGGTGATTGTTGTATATTTGCTCTTTGAGGCTTCTTGCTCGGAGTGCAGAGTTCTGTTCAACTCTGCCAAGTTCTGAACTGAAACTTGAACTTGAACTTGAAAGATTCTATGAGATAGGCTGTGTAGCCTTTACATAGTTCCTAGTGCTAGACTTGCATGCGTGGCGGCTAGTATACTGTCCAGGTGCAGCAAGTTGGGTTATTCATAGTAGGGTTGTCTTTCCAGAAGTAGTCTAACCTAGTCTTGAATTTGTCGACAGTGTTCGCAGATACTGCATCTTCAGGAAGACTGTTCCAGGCGTTGACGACTCTCTGAGAGAAGTAGTTGACTCTCACGTTTAGTCTGCAATGGTCTTTGGGGAGTTTGAGAGAGTGGCCTCTGGTTTCTCTGCTGTTGGTTGGCTCAAAGCGAGGTCTGTCTGCGTCATTCAGTCCTTGCACGTACTTGAATACGTCGATCATATCTCCTATGAGACGTCGGTGCTCCAGACTGGGAAGTTTGAGGGCCTTCAATCTCTCACTGTAGGACTTGTTTTTCAGACCTGGGATTAGCTTGGTTGCTCTGCGTTGTACGGCCTCTACTTCAGCACAAGCGTCTTGTGTTGTGGTTGCCACACTGAGTGACCATATTCGAGTGTGGGTCGGACTAGGCACTTGTACAGATGGATGAACAGATCTTCCGTCAGATAGTCGAACGTTCTTCTGATGATGCCCACTACTTTGTTAGCCTTTGCAGTGGCTATTCCGACATGCATTTTGAATGTTAGTCCACTGTCAATATGAACTCCCAAGTCTCTCTCCACCTTGCTCTCTTGCAATTCAACGCCGAAGTCAACATCACCCCTCTTCCCTCTCATGACGTACTTGGCAGACATCCTGGCATCATCTATTTCTTCGACAGAGCATTTCTTCAACAAAGCATTCCGTATGTTCTTGTTGGTCTCCGAGCCATTGCAGGTGCTTTTGGGTGCTGCCCATTAGTTCTCTCTGCAAGATCTCTAAGCGGTCCTGGACGGTGGTTGCTATGGCATCCATCCTTCTCTCCATTCCTGTGCCCATGTGACCATCATCTCCTGATCGTTTTCAGTTTGTAGTTGGAATCTGGATGGGTGGTTGGTTCAGCGCTTTCAGTTTGGGAAACAGAGTCCAGACCAGGACTCTGTTCCACAATCCCTCCCAGGAGGAAGCGGTCAGAAAGATCATGGAGATTTTGGGACTTTTCATGACGCTTGGATGTGAGAGAGAGAGAGAGAGAGAGAGAAAACGAACGAACGAACGAACGAACTTTATTTTACAAGGGTAGTGAATTAGGCAGTAGTGCCTTTCTTACATTCAGCCCTTGAGGCAAAATATTCAAATGTGGTGAGAGAGAGAGAGAGAGAGAGAGAGAGAGAGAGGGGAGGGGGGGGGTAGCTGGGGAAAGGGGGAGGAAGGGAAGAGAGTAAGAGGGTTGGTGGGTTGAATAGAGAGGGTGGGGGAGAGGGTGGGGGAGAGGGAGGGAGGGAGGGAGAGGAGAGAGAGAGAGAGAGAGAGAGAGAGAGAGAGAGAGAGAGAGAGAGAGAGAGAGAGAGAGAGAGAGAGAGAGAGAGAGAGAGAGAGTCAGTATAATTATCACAAGAATTATACATGTACAATTTCTTAAACATAATAAAAAATGGGTAGATAGTGTACCAGAGAAGCAAAATTTAAATATGGAACTTGAATCAACTACAATGACATATACATAAAAAACAATTTTCTAAACATCCAAATGTTAAAAACAAATAACATACAAGTAGACCATAGCCTCTTGGTGTACACTCCCTCCCCTACTCCCCCACCCCCAATCAGCCGGAACCCCTCGATAGTTCAGCAAAGGTGGCCTGAAGTAAGCATATATGTGAGCGTGAGAGAGAGAGAGAGAGAGAGAGAGAGAGAGAGAGAGAGAGAGAGAGAGAGAGAGAGAGAGAGAGAGAGAGAGAGAGGCAGCCAGGCAGATCAGACAGATGCATATGCGATCCCGAACAATGAAGTGTGTTGCAAAGTGCCTTAGACAAAATCAATGTACATCCCATTGTAATGGGTAGGGGACTAGGTAGTCAATTTTGAGAACTTTGGGGAGAATTGTCTGTGCCCATTGTCATCCCCCCCCCCCCGGTGGCTTATGATATAATTAACATAACATGTGCATTTTAATGAGATTGATGTGTTACTGTTAATGCCCTATTTTGACTTAGCTCTTGAGGTTTTTTCCAAAATGTTCATTCCCAAAAATGCAAGATAGAATTGCATACAACTTCCCATCTAATGTTAGATTCAAAATCATTTTTTCACCATCTCCAAGGACAGGACATTTTCTTTTAGAAATGCAACTCAACTTACAATGGACTATGGGCTCAGAGCAACTCATTTGGGGGTGAAAGACTGATACTTCTGAAATAAGCATCTGCTTCAATGTATTTCTTCCCACTTTCTCCTTTGCTATGTTTGCTTTTGTTAATTTCTTAGCTAGAGATTGTATGTGATCGTGCCATCTGGGGAACTATTCCAACTCCAGCACCGAGTTGCATAGACTCAGCGCTTGTAAGCGCTGGCGACGTGAAACGGCTTGTTCAGGAGGTGCAGCGCTGCAAAGCGCCGAATCACATGCAGCGCTTTGCAGCACTATGTGTCCTGAACAAGCCGTTTCACGGCGCAAGCGCTGTCCAGCGCTTATGAGCGCTGAGTCTATGCAACTCGGGGCTGGTAGTTGATTCAAGGGACATAACTCTGGACAAACCCTGGCTCTGAAACCCAGGCAAAAGCTGACCTCACTCATGATTTAGTCTAAAGTGGAAAGTTTTCGAAACAGAGGCTCGCCTCTAATGCTATAGTGGACTCACACCACCACACATCACACCAACATATGAGCATCCACACAGTTTACAAACAGGAAATGCAGGCACCAGCATATGTAATTTGCCTCTTTTCTTTTGATGAGTGTTCACAAATGCATTAATCTGTCAGATCTTTTGTCTGAAAGACAGTCTCACAGCTGTTTTCTGCCTAAATAAGGGACTTTTCCCAGCATATGCATGCATATCTAGGGCACAGTAGACACTAGTGAGGTCAATATGTGATGATGGAGTCTGCTATGGCTGCATGGATCAGTGGAGCTGCATCCCCATTATGCTACTGGAGAAGGACCTGAGAGCTCAGAAGCCAAGAGCTTTAGCTGCAATAGAGAAGGGGAAAGCTTCCTACCCTGTTGTAGGCCAGATTCAGGTGGGCCACGTGGGGGGTGCTGCTGACCAGAGGGGCCAAGAGGCTCAAAGTCTTGATCTCGTTGCAGCACAGGTCCAGAGACTCCACCTGGCAAGACAGTGCAACGGTAGAGGTGGTGGTTTCACCTTAACTCATTTACATGTACTTCATATGTTCACCCTGGTCACTAACTGTAAGCCAGTAGGTCCATTTTCCTCACTAACCAGTCACTAGACTGAGTGACAGATACAACATGTATTTAGCATGAACATCATGCCCTTGGGACTATTCCTACACAATGCCTGGCTCACTGCCATCCCAAGGGCTAACTGCACTACTGCAGAAGACAAGCAATGGTGCACTGTCATTTGAGTATGCAACAGAAAAAGTTTGACTGCATATCTTGAGAGAGAAAACTCATATTTATAGTTTTTCACACTTCTTTACCAAACATTCACATTAAAGTGGAAAATACATTATTTTGACATAAATATGAACAAAATCAGTGCACTAGTTGTTGAACAGGAGAGAGTGGACAATTCAGCTAAATGCTGTTTGTAGCAGTGTGTTGCCATCTGATTGGCCATAGCCATACTAAGGGGATATCAGGAGCTCCAGTCCCAAAAAGCAACTCTAAAGTGCCGTCCACATAAGCTTATCATTACATTGATGGGCATCATCACCATCATCATGCTGATGTCATCATATACTCTTTGCTAAGAGGGTATCAGCTCCCTGGACCAAAGTGTGGAGAAAAAAGCCAGGGTTTCAGTCTGCGACTAAAGAATCCTTGGTAAGTTAGCTGGAAATCTGTCACTAAGTGCACAGCTACACACAGACCATCACAACTCACTTTCACGCAAGTTAAAACATAACAAAGAAAATGATGTTGCAAAGCATCATGCTAAGACAAAATACCAAAACAAAAGAAAAATGTTTTGTTACGGTCTGACCCTGTGGCCTATTTTCTGTGTTGTTTGAAATGCCAGGTTTGGTGGGAATTGCAGCCCGACCCCTGTGACCTATTTTCTGTGTTGTTTGAAATGCGAGGTTTTGGCGGGAACACGCTAAGGCTGTTAATGAGGCAGGGACGTCTTCCCTGATGATTTGATTGGTTGAGTGTGATCACGTGTGGACTGTCGATGACGCTTGCAGGGCTGCCTACCCTCCTTTTTCGATTTCAGTATTACCAAGTTCCAATTTCCGTATTTCAGTTCCGATTTCAGTATTAAACCGTGCGACAGTGCAAGAAAACAAAGCAACTTTAATCATTAACCAGGGACCAAAAGATAAAACAAAACATACCTGATTTTATGTACACTATATACAATAGTTCTGCAGCTTGTTTACTGTGACAAAGACTGGTAGTAGGCACTTTTCAGGCCTTTCAGGTCTTTGACACTGTAGTTTCTGTCAAGGGCTTGTCCAGGCCTGGACTTGGCTACCACCAAGGCCTCCAAGGTGTCGGATCCCATGCTGCCTCTGAAGTGTGTTTTGTTCTTTCTCACGACTGGGAAAATGCGCTCACAGTGAGCTGATGAGTGAGGGATTGTCATTATGGCAAGCATAACCATGGGGAGGTGTGGGAAGAGGAGGTCTTCCCCTACACCTACACTCAGTTTGTCCAATGCCGCCATTGGGAGGTTCAGTTCTACTGTCAAGTCTACCATCATCGCCTCAGCTCGAATTACGTCGATGTCGATTTGGGACACTTTCGAAGGAGGCGGTGTAAAATATTCACTGATAGGTTTTTGCGCTGCTGCGACCTTCTTCTCCTCATTTTTCTTCACATGCTTTGGGCCTTCAACATGCCTTTCGATATCGTTGGCGCCACCACTGGAGATGCTGAACTGGTTATCACAAGTCGTACATTTGACAGTGGAGTCAGTGGTGCCGCGGACTATAAATGGATACTTCTCCGTGTACGCTGGAATGTAGACCTGCGACCTCCGCTGTTTCTTCGATAATTCAGAAACACAATCGCTTGGCTTTCGTTTTGACGCCATTGTTGCACATGAACACTGCACATACCGGCACTCTCCGGAAAAACACTTCGTGTGTGCGCTTGCGCACTGTACGAAAATGACGTCACTCGGCAATTTTGGGAAATATTTTCGCGCGCTGCGCCTGCGCATTACAGAACAAACCCATTCGGCAATCATCGGTAGACTGCTTCGGAAAACGATTCGCGCACAGCCACAGGCCAACGATTTTGGAAATTATTTTATTATAGTTTTTATTTTGATATTTCCGGAACGCAAAATAAACTCCCGTATTTTCCGGAACGCTCGCCGATTTTTTTAAATTTCCGGACAAAATACGGAATTTCCGTACGGGTAGGCAGGCCTGCGCTTGCTGGCCGGGAGCGTTTGGAAGTTAAACCAGTGCGCGCCTAGACAGCTTCGTGAAGTGGGAAGCGGCTCCGTGTTGCAGTGGGACACGTTAAAGAAATCCCTCAAGTCACCCCACCCCCCACCCCCCGACCATCGGCCCTGCTGTATGAAGAACAGTACCCTTCCTTGAATGAAAGAACAAACTTCCTGGATCTGGATGCCCTTTTTTCGTCATGTGGAGAATGTTCCCTCAGTCGGCGCGGATCGCTGGCTGAGTGTGTGTGTTGGTCTGCATGGATAGCGTTCTTTGGACAAAAGTTCATCAGTGAAGCATTCCAGAAGAGCGTCGCCCATCTGCTTGAAAGACTCGTGAGTAACTTTGGAGTCAATTTTGTGGTTGGCTCAGAGGAAGCAATCCTCTACGTTTCAGTCAGAGGGTAGACTGACGGAACTGATTGACATTGTTATCCAGTTGCCTTGAATTTGATCTAGACTGATGGAATTGATTGACGTCGTTATCCAGTTGCCTTGAATTTTATCTTTATTCATGATTCAGTTTTATTAAAGAAAATCCTTAACGAACATTGTGTCATGTCATGCGAGCAGTGAGATAGTGAGTGAGTGGATTAATTATCCCCCCTCCACTTGTGATACCCCTAGACAAGAAAACAAGAAGAATTTGAGAAGTGTGCAAATAAAAGTGGAGGTAGGTGATATGTTTGCTTCAGGTAACATGGCCTAAAAAGATAGGGTTGGTAGATTACTGCCTTGTTGACATATAAATGATAAAAAAAACAGTTTCATATACAGGAATATCCTGTTTTGTACACACATAATTTAATTATCAATTCCAGTGAAGGATTTTCATATTTTAGATGTGCACTGTGTGTGTGTGTGTGTGTGTGTGTGTGTGTGTGTGTGTGTGTGTGTGTGCGCGTGCGTGCGTGCTTGTGAGCGACTGTTTTTTCGGCAACAAAAATAGAGTGTAGGGGTGGCAAAATTTGGGGTCGGTCATGTGACCAAAATCAAACTTTTGAGGGGGGGGTGGGGGGGCGTTGGGGGCCTACCACACATGAAGCAAGAAGGATAATACAACAAGCTGCACAAAAAGTGATTAGCAAAACAAACCACTGATCAGTCAACACACAAGTCTTCCTCTTCAACACCTGGAAGTTGAAATGCTTCTCACCTCTTTAAAATCTTGGACAATCATGTTCACCACTTGGCTCATAGTCTCTGATCTGTTCAGTCTGAAGTCCCAACCAGCTGAAATGATTGCTGGTAAAGAGATATATTTAAATTGGAAGACGGACAATGATTTCATGACGTTTTATATTACAGGATATAGTAGACTCTGCACACTCAAACATAATTAAAACATACAGCTTAACCATTACTGTAAAAGAACACATTCAACTGTATTCCATGCAGGAATGTCAAAATGAAGCAACATTAAGAAAATGGTTCCATATCTCCCAGTAAACTTCACAATGTGCTGTAAGGGGACTGGGGACAGGGGTAATGGCCAAGATGAGAGAAAAAGCAAAACACACACTTTACAACATTATTGTTGCATGGTTATTCCAGTATTGCACATACATTACACACATGCACTCATGCACACACAAGAGCGTACATGCATGCGCGAGCACACACAGACACAAACACAAGAAATGTCAAGGCAAGGCAAGGCTTAGTAAGGCAGACAGGCAGTCAAGACAGAGAACCAGAGAGTCTGCCTGACTGATGAGCAGGCAAGCAGACACACAGGACATATCAGACCAGACCACTCCTCCATCACGAAAAAGATTTTTTAAAGTCTCTTGACAGCTGTTCAAAACTAAACCTCAAATCCACTATAGGAACAATGTTTCATGCCCTGAAGAGAATAAATGAATGGATAAATGGATGGATGGCATTAGGACCTGTCAGTCTCAAAGACTATAAAAGGCCTCAACTTTTAAGCTCCAAAAAAGGAAAGTTGTGGTTAGGGTATCACAGCAACAATGAAAGAGAGAGAGCGAGAGAGAGAGAGAGAGAGAGAGAGAGAGAGAGAGAGAGAGAGAGAGAGAGACAGAGACAGAGAGACAGAGAGAGACACACACAGAGAGTGTGTGTGTGCCCATGGGTAGGCCTTTTTAAATGTTCAGTACAGGAAGTTAGACAGACTGGGAGCATTTGTGTATCTGTATGTGTGTGGGTGGTTAGCGCTCTTGACCTGTATAGTTGCTTGCATGTGTGTGTGGTTAATGCGTGTGACCTGTAGTCGCTTGCTGCTAGTGGGTACAGCTTTTGATGCTGCACAGTTCCCAGAGTTGCATCCCTGGGCAAGATGCTTAACTAGCATTGCTTCTCCCCACCCAGGAGTAAAACCAGGTACCTGAGAGGGTAATGTTGGCAAATTGTAGTGCAATTATCGCTTGTATGCTGCCACGAGCCAGCACTGGGTTGGAATACTCCCCAGCAAGTGTAGTTGGCTCTGGTACCTGACTGCGTTTGTCTTAAATGTCTGTTACTGTGTTTGTTGTGAGGTACCAGTGAAGGATTGATCAAGCTACCTTGTGATCAGGAGGTAAAGTGTAAAGCGGTTTGAGATCCGCACATGGGTAATGAGTTGCAGTATAAAACAACACCTTCACTTTTTCTTTTCTTTTTGTCATGTAAACAGTAGATTGATCTGAACATACATCAACATTTTTCTTTCTATGACAACACAAAAAAAAACTTGAATAGAGCTCATAAGGAAGATGTTTACCTACGATGTTCTTTTTAAAAAAAATACACACACGCACACACACACATTAGGGATGGCAGAAAAATAGTGTCAGTCGGTTACCATTACTGCAACTTTTATTGGGGGGCTAATTGTAAAACATGTAATTAAACTATGTAATAATGCTCATGTAAAAAGTTACCTCTAAAGAAGTATAGATTGAAAGGTTGAAAAGACAATAAAAATTTACTTATTCAAAGATAATAATGAAACTTATAAACTTTTAGAAATGTGATCACACCCATGGAATTTCACAAACTGACTGAAAGACTGCTTGACCCACTCCATCAGTGTACAAGTCGGTGACACTCCTTGAGAATGTGCCACGGGGTGAGCCGGCACTGACAGGCATGGCACTCCCATGAAGACCCTGACCACAACACATAGGAGTGGGTCAGGATAAAATGGTTCATCCAGGAATGGCAAAGCAACATTTCTTCTCTTCTGGTAAGTGAGGGAGAGGTGTACCACTCACCCCAATATCAAAGATTATAGGTTACACAAAGATAGCTCATGACGAGCTTTTGCTATATAAAGTTACAAGATGCTCGGAAACGCAGCGCACCAAGCGGGAATGAATATGGGTGAATCAAGGGAAGTAATCACACCGCTTAGAGACATGTATAACTGCTTGTTTGTCGACGCGTTTCTGATGCGTTCCGATCATGTTTGTGAATAAATTTACGGTGTAATGTGTAATAAAATGATTTGCTGCAATAATGGGGGTGTTTTGGCTTTGTTTTTTGTAGCAGGAGTTGTGAAATCGAAATATTTGGTTCATCGAAATGGATGGTTCTGCGCATGTCCGTGAGCCTATAGTCCGTTTCAACATTGCTCTGTCAGTGGAGATGCTACTGACTTCGCACGCCCGGGGAGTTATGCCAAAGATCCGGCCACGTTAAAGCATGCAAAAATATTAATTAGATTAAAAACTAATCAGAAATAGTCATATTAGTCTGTTTTAACGTATACTTTCTGCACAAAACCCACAGAAGATAAGTAAACCAGCCTCACAGTATGTACCTAGGTGGCTAGCAGACGAACGCAATCAAACGGTAGCGTAACGTGTCTCTATCCTCACAAAAATGAGCTAATGAACTATCTTTGTGTAACCTATAATCTTTGCCAATATATAGAAGTATTTCATGTAGTTTATTGCATACTCTGCCATCCAAGTCAAGAAAATTAACAGAGAATGCAACACGTCTGTGTTTTCTGAATAACTTACAGTCAACTGCCTGCAAGCTGGCCAAGTTCAGTCTCTTCATCACGGGGTCATAGCGGCTGGTCATGACTTTTCGTAGTTTGGCAACACAAATTGGGTCATCCACTCTCAAATAGGGGTGTATTTCCTTTGTCACAATCACCATCTGAAAGTTGATATACATCTGTCAGAGATCCTGCTCTAATGAAACAGACCAATGCTCCAAGTGGCCATATAGCTGCTTAGAGTTGCCCCTGATTGTGAGCTATCAGGGTAGATTCTTAACAGCAGAACAGCTTCAAGCCTCAGTGATGAGGTGGTTCTGAGGTTGCTCTGGCATTACATTATACTTTAAGTAGGATTTTCTTCCAGTCACAATGACTGACCATGGCTAAAACTTCAAACACTTTCAAGAGCTCCATGTCTTTATTTGAAACAAACATCTCCATGACCCTAACTTCAAAAGGGGAAAAAAAAGCTGTGCAAACCCAGAGAGCATAAGAAAGAACCCAGGCTCTGTCACGTTACAAATCACTTTACAAGAGCCATTATGAAAACATCTGTGAGGCCTCCTTTCGCCCAAAATAAAAACCCATTCAAAACCTAGGGCACATACACTGAGGGCAGGCTTTTAGACTGCAGCTTTCCTTTACTTGCCATCAGATGAGATAATCATTTTTAAACATAATTTTGTTAACAGGAAATCCCCTACTTACACCAGGATGCGTCTCTCATAGGACTCACAAGACACTGTAAGTGTGGATGCATGTGTGTGCATATGCCTGTCCTAGAAGTGTGGTAGTTCTGCAGGATGCAAAATTCTAGGTCATCCAAACCTTCACTTGAATCTCAGTTATATTTCTCAAAACAGCATAAAGATTGAACCCTACTAGTTGTTTGAGTTGCCAGTTTGTAGCAATACAGGCTAGTACAACAGAAGCCAGTCCAGACTTTGCAAGTGGATATACTAATGGTCGGACATGGAATCTCAAAGCATTCTGTAACATTAGGCTGGAGCAGACTGATGTCCTCTTTGTCAGCTGGAATCCCTGGCTGCTGGGCTCTCAGACCAGCTCTGGGACCTCACTGAAGGGAGCCCTGGGCAGTCCAAGAGGAAACTAGGGAGCATCCAGCCACATCATTTACACCTGAACATGCACTGAAACCACCCTGGAGGATCAAGCCCAACCCATGTGATGCAATGCAACACATTGAGCACAAAAAACAGAGTTAAGGTCCAGCACCATTAGCCTATGGCATGCATAAACAAATTGTAGAATGACCTATGTCTGGAAACCTTGCAGGAAGCTGGTTTGATGGAAGGACTAACAATGCTGATTATAAAAATATCCCACCTTCCTGCCATCAGGCAAATATAGCTTGTTACTGAGTAGCTGGCACTTCATCTCAAGGGACTTGCCGATCACACGGAAAACGGTATCGAGTCCCTCATTTCTCATCTGAAATGAAACAGACATAAGAATAACATCACTTCCCTTGAGCGGGGTTGGGTGGGGGGTGAAGAAGAAGAAAAAAAAGGTGAGAAGTAGAAACTTAAAAACCTAAAACAGATCGCATTTTCCATAAATTACTATGCACAATATGATTACTTTACACATCCCACCCCCAATTTAAGTGCAACTTACAACACAACACAACAAAAACAATACTTTGTGCTTCTAGTAGGAGAATCTGTTCACAATTGCTAACATGAGATGAAGACCTATAAGCACCTCACAAACACACATACACACAAACCACAAACACACACACAATTTGCTAGTACATCACCTTCAACAACGACCATTCAGTCACTCAACAGGCTGAGGAGATGCAATAACTTGGTGGATGCGTTGATGGGTAATGAGGCTGATCTGTGCATGGCAGGTTCTCAGACAATATGAGTGAAGGACATGGGGGCCAGCAGGTGTGGGAAGCTGGCTCCAGCTTTCCTAGCCACTTGTTTTGCTCAGCTGTGGTGGTCCTGTTGGCCTGGCATGTCGGAGAGCCCTGGTGGATGGAGGAGCCCCAGCACGCTCTGTCCTGAGCAGTCTCCTCCCAGGTGAGGGTAGCTGACAGGTCTCAAACCCTCCGTGAGTTAAAGCTTGCTCACCTAAGCATGTGAAGACTGGAGCCACTGGATTTCAAAGACAAAGCCACACTGGCTCAACACACACACACAGACACACACTTGTACACACACAAAACCGGTTGAGTACAACATGACCAGACAGCGTCCCCCTTGGCAGCTGTGACACTGGCTGCTAGGCTTTTGAGGCCTATTCCAGTAGCTCAGCCAGGGTGGCCACAAGCAGGCAAAGAGGTCTATAGGGGAGCATTTGCACAACATCAGATCATGGAGAGGGATTGAATATGGTCACTTTCACAATTGTGGGTCACTTTGGAACTGACAAGTTCTCTTGATGCCTGACCTCTGTACAAACAATCCACACCATTTTTCTCCTCAAAATACAATATGTTTAAAGTATAATCAACTGTAATAAGACAGGCTATCACTCTCCCAAAAATACATTTGAGTGCACTTTCAAAAGCCAAACTTAGGTTCAGTTATGAATTATCATCTGCAGATGGTCAACTTTCTCAGCTAAGGTATAAACTTGAGATGTATACACAGAGGTAATGTGGGAATCATTTCAGAATTGTTTCATCACAACCTTGAAAATGGAACAAAACATTACTTTCATCTACTTTATGCAGTCTTAAGATGTTAATTTATTTTCATTTGTATTTTACCATCCTATTTACATTCCAAATGGGTGGTGGGTGGGTGGTGGGGTGGGGGTGGGGGTGGGGGTGGGTGGGGGAAGAATAGATTCTAAAAGTTTATAAACTGACTTGATAATAATTCAAATTATGCTACTGAAGTTATAAACCACAGGTTTTTGTTGTTGTTAGCCATATCATCATTCTCAAAGCAGCTCTGCATAAAAGGGCTTTGCATGTAGGGCAAAGATATTTATGCAGGAAGCCGTGATCTGGGTCCTTCAACTAATGCTATGTGACCCGGCTGAACCAGGAAATTTCCATGAGCAGAACTGGCACTGCGCATGCATGCGCCTGCTCCCCTTCACCCTCAAAGGTCAACTGAGTTATCATTCCAGCTTCAAGGGAGAGACAGATCACAGTGAGAAGGAGGAATACTTTTCTACATGTAACCATACTTTTGAAGTTTAGGAGAATTTCAGCAAAAATGTAATAGGCATATGGACCATACTGAATTTATGGTAAGTCAGGCTGACATTTTGTCACCACTATTTTTACCATTTTGATACTGTCACACTGACTTGTACACTGAAATGTAAGCAAGGTTTCCTGCTCTAAAGAAATACAAACCAAATATAGCCTTTCTGACCACTGTATCTCCCTTGAAACCTGACCACATTCAAACTGCCTGGGAAGATCTGAATCACAACTTATGCACAGCAATAAACAAGTCACCAAACCCCATATCCAACCGTAATAAGCATCTCTACACCCATACCATAAGCAAAGAAAATCAAAGGCTGTGTGGCTGCTTACAGAGGGCAGAAGTTGCCAGCAGGAGGGAGGACTTATGCTTTGACTTACAAATGGATGGGGAATAGGCTCTGCCAGTCTCTCTTGGATCAGCTCTAGGATCTCCTCCTTGGGAATCTGCCTAGTGTTGAGAACCTACAGCCAAACAAATAACATCAACCTTACACAACAAGCAATCAGGCATGAGGAATAGTTGCCCTGGCTTGCACCAATACACACTGAATGTGCGAAATTCCACAAGTGAAATAAGCTGAAATTGAATAACACATGTGTATCATGAAGTATGTCTGTGGCACTCTCACTTCAAGTAGTCAAAAAAAAATCCTTTTGTAAAGTACTGTAAATAAAAAAGTCATGTCAATTACAAAATTATTTTGATATTTTCACAGAAAATAGTTTCTTAATTGGGAGGAGTCCTAAATAGGGGTTGAAGATTTTCATCACATATAACTTCTGTATAATAATTATTCAAAATCCTAAATCAATGGGGAAGCAAAAACGAAATTGTAATAGGGATTACTTCATTTCATAAGGATTGTACACTAAGCAAGTGCTTCTCTTCCAGTGGTTCTTTCTTCATTACACTCTCTCTCCCCGCCTGTCACTTAAGCTTGATAACTGTCACTCTTTCTTCCAAATTGAA
>JAWQFJ010002134.1:0-18232 GCA_034096865.1 Theodoxus fluviatilis | reverse complement strand
TACACTCCGCCGTGGTTGCTCACCGGACCAATCAGTGTCAGCTGGATGGTCGGGAGTTACACTCCGCCGTGGTCTAACCACAGAACTCGACCCGTGGGGAGCGCGGGACCGCCTTCCGTGAGAAAGCCGCGTCGCGCTACCATCCGAGGGCGCGGGAACTGGCTACATGTGAACACAGGGAAGCACAGAGGAATGCACGGGAAGGGGCGGGGGGGCGGCGTGCTCACCGGACCAATCAGTGTCAGCTGGATGGCCGGGAGTTACACGCCGCCGTGGTCTAACCGCCACATGTGCACACACGATACGTACCTGTCCGTAGAACGGGAACTGAACCAGCACTCCGGGCAAGGCAGGACACATCCTGAACAGGCAATCCCGACAATCCAGACACGCGATAGGAGGAACGAAACCAAAGCAAGAACCGCAGTCTGACTGACGAGACACAACGGATCCGCCGGGAGAGGCAGGAGCGCTTGGGGAAGTTCGCCAAGACAGGCACACGGTGTAGACACACCGACGCCGAGAAAAGGCGAACACCCCCACACAACAAACGCACAGACAAGCAAGCAGCAACACACAAGCAAGTCGACGCAAGCCTGATAAACAACGACACGCCAACTCAACTAAGAACAGCGGCGCGAGCACTCAAATTTACCAGGCGAACAAAACAGCGCGGGACAGAGGGAGTGGGGCGGGCTAGAAAACACACACACACACCCCCCCCCCCCCCCCGCCCCCCACACCAGCAGAGAGAGCAAACGCCCAGCCACAGAGTCAACCGTTCAAAGCAGACCGCATGGTAGGCATAGCAACAACAGCAGCGCAGACCGAAACTCCGCAGCGCCACCTGTCAACACAGGAAAGCTGCGGGAGTACGCAAACCGACCGACGCGTGAACGCAAGAGAAGGAATGAGAGCAGAAACACTCTCTCGTAAGAAGCCAGCATTTCTCCCTCCCCCCGACCTCGTTGCCCCTGCTGTGCCGACGCGATAATTGCGCACCCGTCGAACACGCGCAGCGAGATCGCGGGCCGCCATTAACGCTCACAGCAAGGCGCCAGATCCGATAGCCCGGGATTGCAGCACAGCGTAGCACAACAGCGAACGCGAAGCCAAGCGAACAAGTGAACACACTCCCGAGACGAACCCGCACGACCAGCAACGACACGCCAACACCCCCGAGAACTAGCGCTTGCACTCCACGTGCAAGCGCGCAATTCCCAAACGCACACACAAGCGTTCAACGGACGCAAGAGCGGCACGCCGCAACCACCCGAACCGAGGCGTGGAAGGCGAAAACAGGAGAGCAAGAAGAGCAGTCGTGTTCGTAATGAACAAGAACGCCTCTCAACCTCCAAATTCGCCGCCCCCACAGGATGTATGCCAACCTAGCACACGAAACAGCGTACGCTGGTACAGTCCGCCATTGACGAGTCCGGTAGCCACGCCACCGTCCTCGCGTAATAGCGAACAACCAACGAAAGAGCGCACGTGGCGACAAGCATAATTGCAAGCAAAACCTCAGCCAGTCCACACGCGCACTGAAAAAGAGCGGCTACATGCTAAAGCAACAGCCACACAGCGCGTGCACTCAACCAACCACGCTAACACACTGCCACACGAAGCGTCCATTTTTAAAACGGACGCAAACAGCGGCAACAGAGAAAACTTCCCTCAACTCCAGTGAAGGGAAACTGCAAACTCCTTAAGCCACACAAAGTAGACTCGAGGTAATCCAAGCACTACAACTCCACAGTGCGAGCGAAAAAGTCAAAGAGGAAGAATGACTGGCCTGCACGCTGCTTTATAGTACATTGCAGTCACGTGGCATTGGGAGTTACCGCTCTTTGCTGGCACGCTTCCTAGCATTGGCTGCGCTCGATTTATCCGCCTGAATCCGTCCGCCGCCACGTCACCGCAGTCCCCCGTGACGTGATCGGCTAATCGACAGCTTTCGTGCCAATCGAGCGCTTTCGGCTGATCAACATGGCGGCACAATTGTGGTGTTTAGAAGAGTTACTAGACAGCGGTAGCGATGATGAGGAAATGTGCTGTCTTCTTGGTTTATGGTAAGGTTTGAGGTTATTGTGTAAATTGAACATTTTCATTACCACTACCTGTGCCCTGATAAGTGACTCCTGAGCCTAGGTGCAGTCAAAGACCCTATAATTATACACTAAGACCACGCACTCGAGCGATTTTCCTTTACACAAAGGGAGGTCATAATGTAGAGTTACGTCCCTTTGCGAGTTCGAATTTTCAATTCGAACTTAATGCAGGATTTCTCACCGTCAACCACACATCGTGCACACAATAAAGAAAAAAAATCATAATCTACTTCAATTATCCAGCGGAGATTGCAGCGAGGTGACAAATTAAGGCACACATGAGTCAGCGGAGAACGAATTATCGAATATTTTCAGTGGCGAAGCGTCACAAAACATAAACCCTAGTCTGGTCGTCGCCATCTTGGATCTTCGTTCGCCTCAGAAAACCTGAGGGCGGACCCGGCGGTCGCCGAGTGATCCGCCAGTGACGTCACCTGAACAAATCGAGCGCAACAAAAAACCCGCCGGTGCCCTGTTTCGCCCGCCGGCGGATTCAGGCGGACAAATCGAGCGCAGCCATTGTCTAAAGCAATCGGGTTGGCCGGTGCAGGCAGTCACGTGGGGTATGAATTTATGCAAATTCTTTTTTCGAGGTCAAAAGGTCATAATATCACTGTTTGTCTACTGGTCAGTATGGATGGAAAACAGAAGAATGGAGAATTTTTTTTTAAATAAATTAATGAAAGGAAAGAAAATGGAACCAGTTCCATGCAGAACAACAACAATGTTGCCACCAGCACTCACCCAGAGACTGCAGTCTTCGAGCCACAGCTGCAGCAAAGCGGCATTCTCCTCCCAGGTCTGTGGTCAGCAGTTTGTACAGGGGTCCACTGTCACCAACAACACTCACATCAGCTTTTCCTGCCATCATACAGCAGTTTGTACAGGGGTCCACTGTCACCAACAACACTCACATCAGCTTTTCCTGCCATCATACAGCAGTTTGTACAGGGGTCCACTGTCACCAACAACACTCACATCAGCTTTTCCTGCCATCATACAGCAGTTTGTACAGGGGTCCACTATCACAAACAACACATCACCTTTTCCTGCCATCATACAGCAGTTTGTACAGGGGTCCACAGTCACCAACAACACTCACATCAGCTTTTCCTGCCATCATACAGCAGTTTGTACAGGGGTCCACAGTCACCAACAACACTCACATCCGCTTTTCCTGCCATCATACAGCAGTTTGTACTGGGGTCCACTGTCACCAACAACACTCACATCCGCTTTTCCTGCCATCATACAGCAGTTTGTACAGGGGTCCACTGTCACCAACAACACATCACCTTTTCCTGCCATCTTACAGCAGTTTGTACTGGGGTCCACTGTCACCAACAACACTCACATCAGCTTTTCCTGCCATCATACAGCAGTTTGTACAGGGGTCCACTGTCACCAACAACACTCACATCAGCTTTTCCTGCCATCATACAGCAGTTTGTACAGGGGTCCACTGTCACCAACAAAACTCACATCAGCTTTTCCTGCCATCATACAGCAGTTTGTACAGGGGTCCACTGTCACCAACAACACTCACATCAGCTTTTCCTGCCATCATACAGCAGTTTGTACAGGGGTCCACTGTCACCAACAACACTCACATCAGCTTTTCCTGCCATCATACAGCAGTTTGTACAGGGGTCCACTGTCACCAACAACACTCACATCAGCTTTACCTGCCATCATACAGCAGTTTGTACTGGGGTCCACTGTCACCAACAAAACTCACATCAGCTTTTCCTGCCATCATACAGCAGTTTGTACAGGGGTCCACTGTCACCAACAACACTCACATCAGCTTTTCCTGCCATCATACAGCAGTTTGTACAGGGGTCCACTGTCACCAACAACACTCACATCAGCTTTTCCTGCCATCATACAGCAGTTTGTACAGGGGTCCACTGTCACCAACAACACTCACATCAGCTTTTCCTGCCATCATACAGCAGTTTGTACAGGGGTCCACTGTCACCAACAACACATCACCTTTTCCTGCCATCATACAGCAGTTTGTACAGGGGTCCACTGTCACCAACAACACTCACATCCGCTTTTCCTGCCATCATACAGCAGTTTGTACAGGGGTCCACTGTCACCAACAAAACTCACATCAGCTTTTCCTGCCATCATACAGCAGTTTGTACTGGGGTCCACTATCACAAACAACACATCACCTTTTCCTGCCATCATACAGCAGTTTGCACAGGGGTCCACTGTCACCAACAAAACTCACATCAGCTTTTCCTGCCATCATACAGCAGTTTGTACAGGGGTCCACTGTCACCAACAACACTCACATCCGCTTTTCCTGCCATCATACAGCAGTTTGTACAGGGGTCCACTGTCACCAACAACACTCACATCCGCTTTTCCTGCCATCATACAGCAGTTTGTACAGGGGTCCACTGTCACCAACAACACTCACATCAGCTTTTCCTGCCATCATACAGCAGTTTGTACAGGGGTCCACTGTCACCAACAACACTCACATCAGCTTTACCTGCCATCATACAGCAGTTTGTACTGGGGTCCACTGTCACCAACAAAACTCACATCAGCTTTTCCTGCCATCATACAGCAGTTTGTACAGGGGTCCACTGTCACCAACAACACTCACATCAGCTTTTCCTGCCATCATACAGCAGTTTGTACAGGGGTCCACTGTCACCAACAACACTCACATCAGCTTTTCCTGCCATCATACAGCAGTTTGTACAGGGGTCCACTGTCACCAACAACACTCACATCAGCTTTTCCTGCCATCATACAGCAGTTTGTACAGGGGTCCACTGTCACCAACAACACATCACCTTTTCCTGCCATCATACAGCAGTTTGTACAGGGGTCCACTGTCACCAACAACACTCACATCCGCTTTTCCTGCCATCATACAGCAGTTTGTACAGGGGTCCACTGTCACCAACAAAACTCACATCAGCTTTTCCTGCCATCATACAGCAGTTTGTACTGGGGTCCACTATCACAAACAACACATCACCTTTTCCTGCCATCATACAGCAGTTTGCACAGGGGTCCACTGTCACCAACAAAACTCACATCAGCTTTTCCTGCCATCATACAGCAGTTTGTACAGGGGTCCACTGTCACCAACAACACTCACATCCGCTTTTCCTGCCATCATACAGCAGTTTGTACAGGGGTCCACTGTCACCAACAACACTCACATCAGCTTTTCCTGCCATCATACAGCAGTTTGTACAGGGGTCCACTGTCACCAACACTCACATCAGCTTTTCCTGCCATCATACAGCAGTTTGTACAGGGGTCCACTGTCACCAACAACACTCACATCCGCTTTTCCTGCCATCATACAGCAGTTTGTACAGGGGTCCACTGTCACCAACAACACTCACATCAGCTTTTCCTGCCATCATACAGCAGTTTGTACAGGGGTCCACTGTCACCAACAACACTCACATCCGCTTTCCCTGCTATTATATTGCTTTATGAATATCAGCATCAACAAAAGTGCTGATATTTATTTGATTCAGTCGTATCAATTGAACTCTTGTTGGGCCATCAGAAACAAGACAACTGCATTTAAAAATAAACAAGAAGGGCAAGCCCATACGACTCAAATGCTTGACCTTGACATTTACATGACCTTGACCTTCAGGTGACCTTCAAGGTCAAGGTCAAACAACTAAACCTAGCAATGACATCATAAACTAAGAACTGCTTTACACATTTTTCCTACCAAAATACTTGTGACCTTGACCCAAGGTCAAGGTCATGCAACACAAAGCTGTTAATTCAAGACAGAGGAAGCACAATGGTGCTTATTGGCACTTTCTACCATGAGATATGGTCACTTTTAGTGGTTCACTACCCCATTTTGGTCATATTTCATAAGGGTCAAAGTGACCTTGACCTTGATGATATGTGACCAAATGTGTCTCATGATGAAAGTATAACATGTGTACTACAATGTTATGAAGTTTGGAAGAGTTATCTTTCATAGTTCAGGGTCAAGGTCACTTCAAAATATGTATACAATCCAACTTTAAAGAGCTTCTGTGACCTTGACCTTGAAGCAAGGTCAATCAAACTGATATCAAAAGATAGGGATTACTTTGCCCTATATACCATTTATAGGTCAGGTATCCAATCTCAAAAACTTCAGAGAAAATTGGGAAAATGTGAAAAATGGCTGTTTTTGTTACATTTACGGCCCCTGCGACCTTGACCTTGAAGCAAGGTCAAGTCACTGTGTATGTTTTTGTATGCCTTGTCATCATACACCATCATGCCAAATTGGGTGTTGATAGACTTAATAGTCTCCGAGAAAAATCCAACGTTAAAGTTTTTTACGCACGGCAGGACGCTCGGACGCTGGGACGCCCAGACTCCCGGACGCCCGGACGGACGACACGACAAGTTTGGAAGAGTTATCTTCCATAATTCGGGGTCAAGGTCACTTCAAAATATGTATACAATCCAACTTTAAAGAGCTTCTGTGACCTTGACCTTGAAGCAAGGTCAAGTCACTATGTATGTTTTTGTACGCCTTGTCATCCTACACCATCCTGCCAAATTGGGTGTTGATAGACTTAATAGTCTCCGAGAAAAATCCAACGTTAAAGTTTTTTATGGACAGGACACCCGGCCGCCCGGCCACCCGGACGGCCGCCTGGACGGTCGCCCAGACGCCCAGACGAATGATACTGGTGACCTAGTATGAAAGTATAACATGTGTACTACAATCTTATGAAGTTTGGAAGAGTTATCTTCCATAGTTCAGGGTCAAGGTCACTTCAAAATATGTATACAATTCAACTTTAAAGATCTCCTGTGACCTTGACCTTGAAGCAAGGTCAATCAAACTGGTATCAAAAGATAGGGATTACTTTGCCCTATATACCATATATAGGTCAGGTATCCAATCTCAAAAACTTCAGAGAAAATTGGGAAAACGTGAAAAATGGCTGTTTTTTAGGCAACATTTATGGCCCCTGTGACCTTGACCTTGAAGCAAGGTCAAGTCACTATGTATGTTTTTGTACGCCTTGTCATCCTACACCATCATGCCAAATTGGGTGTTGATAGACTTAATAGTCTCCGAGAAAAATCCAACGTTAAAGTTTTTTACGCACGGCAGGACGCTCGGACGCTGGGACGCCCAGACTCCCGGACGCCCGGACGGACGACACGACAAGTTTGGAAGAGTTATCTTCCATAATTCGGGGTCAAGGTCACTTCAAAATATGTATACAATCCAACTTTAAAGAGCTTCTGTGACCTTGACCTTGAAGCAAGGTCAAGTCACTATGTATGTTTTTGTACGCCTTGTCATCCTACACCATCATGCCAAATTGGGTGTTGATAGACTTAATAGTCTCCGAGAAAAATCCAACGTTAAAGTTTTTTACAGACGCCCGGACGCCCGGACGCCCCGTACGCCCGGACGGACGAAAAGGGTGAGTACATAGACTCACTTTTGCTTCGCATGTGAGTCAAAAAGTGATGTATCTTCTTCATTATATGATTTATTTGACAGAGGCCTTATACATGTAAAAGATTATCACACAACATGCCAACATTTGAGACTGACTGGCAATATCTAGACATTCAGCCACTCATCCCTAAATCGACTCATTCATTTGTATCACAACTATGAATTGTCCTCATGCCCATGTTCGGAAATATACAAATACATGCAACATAGCCATCTGCTTTAGAAAAGCCTTGCGCTATATTTGACATATAAATTTGGACATGCACACGTACATGCCCAAATATACACATCATTGTGTCTGACATAAACAAAGAGCACATGACCAGTAAACACATTATATAAAGACAAATCAGACAGACAAGGGTGGAAATATATGGTGTGAAGGAAAAAAGACAGGCTTGGACAAGCTTGGACAGACTGGAGCATTGGAAACAGCCCTGCTGCTATGGGCACAGGAAGGGGCAGTGGCAGAAACACTTTGTCTCCAATGGAGACAGAAAACACTGACCTGGACTGGTTGGATCGGTGAGAACGCCCCATTTGCTGGACAGCCTTGTCGGCACTCCAGGGCAGCTCCACAGTCAGGTGCACACGGCGTCGCTGGTTCTTGGCACGGAAGTCAGCATGCAGCGAGATGCCTGCAGACAGCAGAGGGAGACAAGTGCAGGATGAGGCAGGCTGTAAACTGTGACCTGTCCTTCATGCCACGTTCAACCCCCCACAAAGCTTCCTATCATGTGTAAGGGAGAGAGCTTTCAAAGAAAATAGTCTGAAAATGATACTATACTGACATAACATTTAGCAAAGCAAGTCAAATTATCATGAGTTGTGAGTGTCAATTACAGTTTAAACTCAAATGTAATATCTTATTACCTTTTACCACCACCATCATTTTATGAATCACAATTTTCGTGGCAGCTATGGGAAGTGTACTTACTTTGGCATGCTAAATCTGTCATAGGATTCTCTTTTGCAAGAGATCTTTATCTATATGTTCCATTTTACCAAGAGTCAAATTTGGCCCAAAATAATTAATAAAATAATCCTTTAAAAAAGTGCTTGCATTGTGCATTTCACCATTAATATGCCAACTTTTTATAGCCATCACTGTCACTCTTCAATTCAGCTGTCACAAGCCTCCCCAAGGCAAAGATGGGAAAGTTTGTAACTGCTAACCTGTGCTGGCAGCATCAGAAATGATGGCCACAAGTTTCTTCCCCGACATGAACAAGTTCCTCTGAAAAAGAAAAGCGCAACCAAGAAATGTATGCAAATTAAACTTACTGAAGAGAGAGACACAAACACACACACAAAAACAAGCAAACACAGAAACACTGCACCCATAACACATGCCACACCAACTAGATGAAACAGAGCTGTGAGCTGTAACTTAACAATTCATTACATCATTTTCTTTTAAAGTATATTAGATACAACTGTTAAAATAAGCAAATCATTTATAATTTTCCCAGTTATGTATGAGCTCCATACAATCAAAACTACAGATAACAGCCATGAAAATGGAGGCATTTCTTCACAATCACTGTCATCTATATCTGTACCATAATCTTACTGCCGCAAAAGATCTAAACTCAGACTAAAGAACACTGCAATGAAAAAAGACCTTGTCCGCAACTACCACCATCATCAATGCAACTACCTCAGTACAATATAGCATGTGTTTCAAAATCTCCACACAGCAGATCACTGTTTTGGAAACAAACGCATCCCCTCACCTCCTGTACATTCAAGCTGTCGATGCTGTTGCTGTCAGCCTCCACGCCACGAGCCTCATAGCGCGGCAGGTCTCTGGAACAGCTCCTCACTACACGCCCCTTCCTTCCTGTCATCTCTGCAACATTGCCGGGTCCTCCCAGCTTGTCTATGATCTCATCCAAGGGGCTGTCAACAGAAAACGAGGACACCAGTGTTTGTTTTGTCATCTGTCATTTGCTATGACACTTCTAAAGAAGATCCTCTTGCTAGCAAAATGGTGAAGTCTAGGTGTTGGCATTTCTGTCTGATGGATAGATGTGTGTAGCAATATTTCTTGAAGGTTGGATACGGAATTTGAAGACCAGGTTAATTGTTGTGCATGGATTGGGCTCAATTCTCCTGGGTGATTTTAACAAAGCAGTCAGGTCTTCATGGTCTCATTCTGTTCTAGTGTGACCCCCCTCCCCCTTCCCTCCCCATCCCACCTCCACCCAGGCTCTTTGGCTGCGTGTAGCTGCCTCTGGCTGCACTAGGCTTGGCCCTAAGAACCCCAGCTGCCAGGTGTTCCAGCTGATGAAGGTCATCAAAGGGCTCCAACTCAAAGTTGCATTCATTGCGATCCTCATCGTTCCACATTTCTACATGTGTCTGCTTGTTTTCTTGCTTTACCTCCTCCTCCTCCCTGTCTGAGTTCCCACATAGAATCCCAGACCTGAGCATCAAAGATCCAGAAACCCAGACCTGAGCATCAAAGATCCAGAATCCCAGACCTGAGCATCAAAGATCCAGAATCCCAGACCTGAGCATCAAAGATCCAGAATCCCAGACCTGAGCATCAAAGATCCAGAATCCCAGACCTGAGCATCAAAGATCCAGAATCCCAGACCTGAGCATCAAAGATCCAGAATCCCAGACCTGAGCATCAAAGATCCAGAAGGGAGTTAACACTTATCAAATCATTAAATGAAAGACTAAGATAAATCATGCCTCAGTGGAATATGGATGGATGGATGGATGGATGGATGGATGGATGGATGGATGGATGGATGGATGGATGGATGGATGGATGGATGGATGGATGGATGGATGGATGGATGGATGGATGGATGGATGGATGGATGGATGGATGGATGGATGGATGGATGGATGGATGGATGGATGGAGTTTTACAGCCAACCAGCCTTTGTAGGCTATGTAAGGCCAATGAGCACAAAAATCACTGGAATAGTTTAGATTAGGCGCAAGTCAAGTCACACCTCTTACAAAATGTAGTGAGTCACAGTGGGACTGTTCTCATCCCTAACTCTTACGGGGATCAGTGGAATGTGGAAAACAACAGACACCTTGCCAACAATCAGCTCTGCGCAAGGACAGCAACTGTTCCACACAACCTCCCACAATGCCACCCGTCCTGGTTTCAAAGCCAACCATATCAGATGGGTCCAATGCACTGTGTGACCATGGATAATGCAAGCTGCACTTTCTTCATACGTGAGTCATCACTCTTTAATGTGTGATAAATGCTTCAAACTGTAAACTAAATGGAGACTTAACTTTCCCAACCAAAGTCTTTAAACAAACAGTCAGGCATGCATCTCACCTGTCGGGCAGTTTGATCTGTTCAGCAAACTCCAGCAGTCGTTTCTTGGCCTCCACTGACCAGCTGTCCTCCTGCGACTCCCCTTCCTTCTGCAGGGCAAGACAGGCATAGGTCTTTTTTAAATAGCAGTGGTGAACCAGGGGATTACAAATATGCTGCGGTAGAGAAAACATAACATTCCAAGTCTTGCTGTGTGACAAGCAGCACAACAAGTTTGCTGAAGGAAACCCAATTTTCTAGATGGAGCCACCAAAGACTTAACATGATGGTGTCACCTGAGAGACATCACTGAAGAACCACACATTTTTTAACTCACTGGAGTCGTGGCTAAATATTGTGATCGTTCTCCGGGATCGTAAGTTTTTCATGCATTTTCAAAAATATAATAAAGATATAAAGGCATAAGATAACAATACAAATTATAAATCAAATGAAAGCTTGTTTTTTACTCTTTACATTCAAACAATGATCTAAGGGATTAAAAATGCTAATTATGAATTACACACCGTAGAATTGAGTGTGTACATGCACAAAAATGGAAAAGTAGAAGAAAAAAAATCAGTTCACTAGCTGTTATGGGAAGCTTACAAGCGCCTAGAAAATGAGAAACTTTAAATGTCAATATCCAAGTAATGCAAATGTGTATAAACATTTAGTACAGATAAATACAAGCAGCTGGTGGCTAGCAATCAACCAAATCAAAGTATTTGTTCATAGAATTGGAAGATCAAACGTTTTGCAGTATGCTTTCCTGCCTTTTTGTCAACATACACACCACATGCACAAAGGTTAAGATTTCCGATCATCAGTCAAAATATATTCTAAAGGGAGGTAAATCTGCTTGCAAATTCCTTCAGCTAACAAGATTTACCTCCCTTAGACCGTTATAGCGAAAGGGAGAAATTTCCAATCGCATCGCAAACAATCTCGCGATACGACTCTGGCAGGAGGACGCCTATCACGATATTTCTTGCGATACGACTCCAGTGAGTTAAGCACTGAAACAGCTGTATGCTACATCCTGCAACAGTCACTGAAACAGCATGCAGACAAGCAGAATCTTTCATTTCTACACAACTGTGGTTGGGCACCCAGTAATATCCCACAGCCTGCTGGATGGCAGCAAAGTGGAGGAGTGAGCATAGACTCACAGCTTTCTCCATCCTGGTGGGGAAGTAGCTGGAGATGAAGCGGTGGAGGATTTCGCGACACAGGGAGATGAAGCCTGTCACACAGCCTTTTGTCTTAGAGCGAGTCAACTCACTGTCCAAGGATGCCTGCAAACGAATTTCATCACAGCTATTGTGTATGTGTAAGTATCGTCAAACCAGATTAAAGTTGCTGGAACAATTACGAAGCAACAGCTATTGTGTATGTGTAAGTATCGTCAAACCAGATTAAAGTTGCTGGAACAATTACGAAGCAACAGCTATTGTGTATGTGTAAGTATCGTCAAACCAGATTCAAGTTGCTGAACAATTACGAAGCAAATGACTAACAAAGGCATCAGAGTGATGTCACCTTTGTATTTCTGTAGCTATATACAGAGGCAAAAAATTAATTAAAATAATAATGTTTTCTCAGAAATTTAAATGAAAAACTCAATAATTTGGTAGTTGAAACATCTGATTTTGATTTCTTTAACACGTCAGCCAGGCTGAAGCATGAAGATTCATGCATGGTCTAATTTCATAAAAATTATTCTTAGAAATTCAGTGAGACACTTTTATCACATGTTGACTGTATTCCAGTAATTCCTGGGGGAAAAAAAGTGTTGAGATGTAATCTATTGTTGAAAATTCATTGGGGGGAAAAAATTCCAAAAAGATAAATACATGTGCAGAACCTCCTTTACCAACTGATGCTTGGCAACACCGGCTGCACATCAGGCATCACAACTGATGCTTGGCAACACCGGCTGCACATCAGGCATCACAGAACTGAATTTCTGAGAGCGCTAGCTACCAGAACACCTACCTCTCCTGTTGTCTGCAGCCCGATGACCACACATTGACCAGCTTCCAGGGCAGCCTTGGTCTCTGCTACGATGGTGGGCACTTTCATCCCGATGCTGAAAACAAAGACAAACCATCACTACTAGAACCTGTAAACATTCTTTCACAAGTCAATCTAAATGTGACACTCACTATGGAACTTCTACTGAACTCTTTCTCGAGGCTTGCATGCAGCCTGTGCTGCACCGATCAGCTGGAGTGCTGTGGTCTTTGTGCTTTCAAGGCCTGCTCCAGTAGCACTCGCACCGCCACCTCAAGCAGCACTTTTGTGGCACCAGGAGGTATCTTGCAGCTCAAATTGTGGAAGACATCAACCAATGTAATTTCGCAATGTGATCTTCACAACATTCAGAAAAATTTATCACCAGGTTTGCATTGGGAAACTCAAAGCAAATCAGAGTAACTTACTTTACTCCCCTCTCTAACGTGCTCTTTCTCTTCTGCCATGCTGTTGAAAAACACACACACACAAACTTGAAAACCTCAGCTCCAAACTTTGCAAAATATCTCTCAATCAATGTGAAAGTTTTCATCATGAATTCCAACTCCAAAGACAACCCAGAACATGCTGAGTCAAATCTGTAGCACTGCAATGTACAGAATTTATAGATGCAAGGTAAAGCTCACCAACTCTCAAACTTAAAACCTTAAAGGAACATACAGCATGCCTGTCAAGTTCATTCATCCTGGGTTAATGGACAAATCAAAATGACAATTTGAGGGCTGAGCACTGACCACATCTGCTTGAAGAAGCGCTGATGAGCAGACCAGAACAGCTGCCAAAGGCGGCCATTGCTGCAGTCAGTGCGAGAGATGGCACTTTCTAGAGCTTTCCGCAGCTCATTCCTGCAGAAACAGAACAATCACTATACAGCCTTCAACACGACAGGGGATTGTGATAGCAGACCTGCCAACCCACCATCCTGCCAAAGAGTAGCATCCAGAGCTTTTTGGAGTAGCATTTAAGAAATAGGCGTAGCACACACGCACAAGAAGGAAAATGGCGACGTTTGCGCAGGCGCGGGGGGGGGGCTGTCAAGACGCTGAGCGCTGAACCATCGGCGTGAAGCGGGGGGGGGGGGTTCTACGTGACGGTCAAAAGTTCAGTGGCCCCGCGTGATCTGCTGCACTGATGGGTACATTGTGTTCCACAAGGAACGATGTGAACAAACATTCTGCTAAAATGACTGATTGATCGTCCTCTGCTGCAGTCGCTGGCTTGAAATACGCAGTGAGCGGTTTGCTCGGCTTTTCCGCGGCTTTCTTCTTGTGTGTCGCAGTACGCACATGTTTCTCCATGTCAAACCGCCCCCCCCCCCCGTGAGCAATCGAAAAATCGGTCTGACAGTACGTGCATCTTGCGGCTGAGGAGCTATTTGCAGATCTGACCATAGATGGATACTCCCTGGTGTAGTCTGCTTTAAAGTGCTGACAACTGGGTCGAGACTTTCGTGCCTTCTTTGGGGGCGTAGCAGCGAGATCGACAGCGGGCGTCTTTCGCTTCGATGCCATTTTTGCGGTCAAACAACTGCGCTTGGGGTGTTTAAAGCATATCCGCACCGGGGGGGGGGGGTTTAAACGCAACGCGATTGGTCGGTTACAGTACACAATTCTACGTGAAGGTCAAAAGTTAAGTTCGAGGCTGGCACGCGGGTCGCTCGCCTTTTCATGAATGGATTTTTTTAAGGTCTAAAAAAATTAATTCACGTCATTTTTTTGAAAAAGCGTAGTTTTTACGGACGAGCGTAGCAGCGTAGCAAGCATGTCGAAATCGTAGCATGCTACGCCTAAATCGTAGCACTTGGCAGGTCTGTGATAGGGGAAGGGACAGGAGTGAGGGGAAAGGGTTTGACAACTGCTATTGTGGTGGATAATGTACAGGCATGGGTATGCAGACCTGTCAACCCACCATCATGCCAAAGAGTAGCATCCAGAGCTATTTGGAGTAGCATTGAAGAAATAGGCGTAGCGGAGATTAGGGGGGGGGGGGGGGAATGAGGCTGTGAAGGCGGCGCGAAGCGCTGAACCGCCGGCGTGAAAGTGGGGGGGGGGATGAGGCTGTGAAGGCGGCGCGAAGCGCTGAACCGCCGGCGTGAAAGCGGGGGGGGGGGGGGGGGATAAGGCTGTGAAGGCGGCGCGATACGCTGAACCGGCGGCGTGAAAGCGGGGGGGGGGGGATTCTCCGTCACGGTCAAAAGTTAAAGCACGCGGGAAAAGCGTAGTTTTTACGGACGAGCGTAGCAGCGTAGCAAGCATGTCGAAAGCGTAGCATGCTACGCCTAAAGCGTAGCACTTGGCAGGTCTGGGTATGTGTCCTCAATCCATTGGCAATAATGATCATTCATTAAGTGGCACCTCCAAGCAATTACATAAGATACTGTGTGTCCTCTGGGGACTTTCAAATCAGGCTGCCAAAAGAGAACCATGGGATATATATTCAGCAGCAAGATTCACCATGCCAGGCTGTTCAGATGTGTTTTCAGCTACATAAGGAGCAAGACTGACACAATCAACTAGACAAAGAGGAATGTTATTCAGCAGTATTCTGGAATTGGTGCTATACAAATCTATCAACAAACATACATATGTTCTGCCTTTTGCTCACTACACCCCTTCCCAACAGAACTTACCACACAAGAGCACTCCTATTGTACGTGACCACTTGCTCCTCAGTCAGCTTGGCCTCCACTGTCACAAACTATGAACAAACAAACAAACACTTTATTGGTAGACAGTCATTGTACTGGGCCGATGGCCTCTACAATAAAGTGTACAACAATTGGTAGACTTCGAGTCCGTTCCAATATACATAGAATTGTCTGCAATGTTAAATTATTCAACAGAGCAGTGTTTCAATAGTTAAATGTATCAACTAAGTACAAGCATACAGCCCAAATCGTTGATTCTTCAATGCACTTCAACTAGTAAATTATCAGTATGTCTTGATTTTGACTCAAGTTCATTACTGGCAAGTACTTTAAATGAATATCTTCCTGGGCAGGGCACTGCAGTGGAAAAAAAAAGAACTTCATCCTTCTTCTCTTCTGTACGTGATGGACAAGTGCAATCATAAGCATAGTGCCTGTTTTTATATGAGCGTAGATTTTGCTAATGTCTAATCGAAAGTGGGTAAAACAATTCCCAAATATAATTTTGTTCATCATGCTAAGGTAATTTTTGAGGTATCAAAATCAATAACTACAACATGAAGTGTTTCCAGCAACCAGCAATGAGCACCGACTAACATCTTGTTCAAACAGCAGATTGCATTCTGGTCGTTTCAGAAGAAATGAACTTGCAGCCTCAGTTTCTGACTCCCTTGAAACCAGCATCACACAACCTTCTTGTACGCAGCAGTTCAAATCCAACACTGCATCAGCCAATGATGTCTAACTGCTGGAGTAACTCCTGGTCAAAGCGGTCTTTAGCAAGGGTGCAATTCCTTCAAAAATGGATTACAGTGTTTCAAGTCTACATTTCATACCAGGCAAATCAGACAGCCTGTGTCCCTCTATATATATATATATATATATATATATATATATATATATATATATATATATATATATATATATTTATATATGTATGCACAAGACGATGCATATCAGATCAGAGATATACGTAAGTAGCAGAGAGAGAGAGCGCTATCTCTCTAGCGCATTTCTTCTTAGCACAGAGAACGAGATGAGAGAGTAGAGAGAGAGAGTAGAGTAGATGAGAGAGCGCGAGACGAGTGATTAGACTGATAGTAGCGAGAGAGAGAGCTCTATACGCTCTCTAACTCCTAGAGCAGAGGGGGGGGGTTGCTGATACTATAGGACAGATGCCCTCTATCATATGAGTATCATAGAGTATGTCTCTCTAGCAGGGCTCTCGATCATTCTATCTCTCATATAGCGAGAAAATAGAGAGCGAGCTCGAGCAGGAGATCTCAGAGTAGAGAACGATCAGCTACCTCGATAGAGCTCTTATCTCGATACTCCTACTCTCTCTCGAGAGATAGACAGCAGAATATAGGACTCTCTCTACGCTGCATTGTACTGGATCATCTCATAGAGAAATGCTATAGTGATATTAGCGTCTCTGGAGACTGTCGCCTGTCTAGCATGGAGTGATATCTCTTAAATGAACTTTATACTGGGCGCGCGTGAGAGAATGGAATAGACTGTGCATACGCAGCACAGAAGTTACTAGTTTCGTTAAGTCTTTAGGTTACACAGTCTAGAGAGAGAGCAGCGAGAGGGCGGACGTAAACGAAGCGAGAGAGAGAGAGAGGGGGGGGGGGTGGTGGTTGTGTGGTGGTGTGTGGGGGTCGTGGGTTTGGGGGGGGTTGGAGGGGGTGGGGGGGGGGTTGGGGGGGGGGTATTGGGTGGGGTGTGGGGTGGGGGGGGGGTGGGGGGGGGGATGTGGTGGGAGGTTAAGGGAGGGAGGGAGAGGAAGATGGGAGGTACGAGGGAGAGAGAGAGTAGTGACCGGTGTGCGAGGTGAGGCGGTAGGTGAGGGAGGTTAGGGAGGGAGGGAGGTATTCGAGATAAATATGAGAGCGAGAGGAGAGTGAGTAGAGAGGAGAGCGAGAGAAGTAGGTATTAGAGAAGAGAGAGATTCACCTCTGCCTGCCTGAAGCTAAGTCCCCTAGATACATAGAGTCCTGTTGACTTCATCTCCATGGCCAGCATCTCAGGGCAACCGGGGGGGGGGGGGGATTCTGCACAAGTGGGAGCGGATGCTGAAGCCAAACGGATTATCAATGCACTCCCCAATGTGTGCATCAGAACTGGCTACAACACACACAGCCAATTATATTGCACATTTCCACCAGGAATGCAATCCATGGTGCTTTCTTCAGACAGCTCTAAGTACCATTCGGAAAATGTTGAGGTCCCAAGCAAGATCGCACTAATGTGACATTGGGGAGAACAGCTATAAAGTGTTCTCCTTTGTTCATTATTCGTTCTTGTTCCACCAAGGCAAAATGTTCAAGTATCACATCTATTTGTCTTTACGGCGGTTAAAAGTTAAGAAACTTTTAAACATGTTTTGTCAGAGTACTATTCAGCAAAAAAGCCCATGATGCCTCCAACTAGACTTGGGGTGACTCCAGAACTGCATGCATTTGACACAAGGTCCAACTTTTCCTCTGGTTACATTGTGTCCAGGCACTGGTTCAACACGGTACCTGAAGGAGAGCCATCTCGCCCTCCACAGCCCTAGGCGCTCCATGAAGGCCTGATGCAGAACGGTTCTCGGTCTCATCCGTGGGGCAGTCAGATCCCCGCCAGTCTGCAACCTCCCTCCACCCATCACAACA
>JAWQFJ010002133.1:80947-92915 GCA_034096865.1 Theodoxus fluviatilis | reverse complement strand
CTCCTTCATTCTGTATGTGTCGAGGACCTGCAGCTGTCAGATCACTCCCTTGTGTTGTTTTCTCTGAGACTGAAAAAGCCAGTGATTCCATCGACAGAAATTAAGTGTAGAAAGATCAAAGGCATGGACGTTGATTCATTCCGCCAGGACCTTAAGGACACTTCACTTGTGACATCGCCACCACCAGATGTAGCTGAGTGTGTAGGCTTGTACAACGACACGCTCATTTCATTGTTAGACAAGTATGCACCACAGGGTGTAAAGCGTGTCCAGGTACGTCCTGATTCCTCTTGGATTACCACTCTGGTGTTGGAAGCCAAGACTGCGCGGCGCCATGCGGAAAGGTTGTTTCGCAAGTCAGGTCTGCATGTTCACAAGGATCTGTATCGCGAGGCGCGGAACCACTGCTCCCAGGTTGTCCGCCAGGCTAAGGCTGAGAGTGTTCAGAGTGAACTGGAGTCTGCTGCGGGTGACCCCAAGAAAGTGTTTAGCATAGTGAACAGACTGCTAGGCAAGGAGGCTTCTCCTCCTGTTCTCCCTAGTCTCAGCTCTGATGCTGCTGCTAGAAACCTTTCACAGTTCTTCAGTGAGAAGATTCAGACACTTAGAGACCAGTTATCGCAGGAAAGGTCTTGTGTAGACTTGTGTGGTGTTGGCGAGGGGTGTGCTAGTTTCAGTGGTGAACCATTTGCTTCCTTTACGCCTGTCTCAGAGTATCAGCTGCGTAAGGTGATAGCCAGGTCAAAGCCGACTTTCTCCAGTGTTGACCCTGTCCCCACCAAGCTAGTGTTAGACAACCTTGACATTTTGCTGCCTGTCTTGGTTCACATCGTGAACGCCAGCCTTGCTGCGGGTTGTGTTCCTCGCCCCCTCAAGACGGCCGTCATACGACCGCTTCTTAAGAAACCGACCTTGGACTCCGGTGTTGAGAAGAACTACCGCCCGGTGTCTAACCTACCATATGTGTCAAAGCTGCTTGAGCGTGTTGTTGCCGACCAGCTCGCCGAGCATGTGTCTCGTCATCAGCTATTGGATTGTTTCCAGTCAGCCTACAGGCCAGGCCATTCCACAGAGACTGCTGTTCTTCGCGTCTTGAATGACTTCCTGTGCGCTGCTGACCGTGGTGACCTCTCCCTGCTGGTGATGCTGGACTTGAGTGCCGCCTTTGACCTCATCGACCATCAGCTGCTCCTCCAGAGACTTCGTCATGAGTATGGGCTCGATGGGTGCGTCCACCAGTGGTTCCAGTCGTATCTTGAGGATCGGTTCCAGTACGTCAGTGTGAAAACCGCAGCATCTGATGAAACGGAGCTGACTTGTGGGGTCCCCCAAGGGTCCGTGCTGGGACCGGTACTCTTCTCATTATACACGTCGGAGTTGGGACGTATCATCGAGAGACATGGGTTAGGAAGGCAGCTTTTTGCTGACGACTCGGGCCTGTATGACTCTTTTTCTCCTGATGATGCCTCTGCAGCCGAGTCTGCTAGGAAGTTTGAGCTGTGCTGCTGTGATGTGAAGGCATGGATGACTGCCAATATGCTCAAGCTCAATGACGACAAAACGGAAGCCATCTTATGTGGCCCAAAGATCAAGAGAGACTCTGTTGGCTTGAGCACTGTACGCGTTGGCCAGTCAGACATTCCCTTCTCACACACTGTTAGAGACCTGGGCATCATGATCGACGAAGACCTCACGATGAAGGCCCATGTGAGTGCTGTGGTAAGCGGATCTTACTTCCACATCCGGTCCCTTGGTAAGCTGCGGAACATCCTTACGGACAGGGCTGCAACTACCATCGCAGTGGCCTTAGTCATCTCCAAGATTGACTATGCAAACGGCTGTCTTTGGGGCCTCCCTGTCCAGCAGCTCGACCGACTCCAGCGTGTTCTGAACACGGCGGCAAGGATTGTGTCTAGGACCAAAAAGACCGACCACATCACTCCAGTCCTCCGCAAGCTCCATTGGCTCCCAGTCATGAAGAGAGTGGACCACAAGGTGCTCTCCCTGTGCTATAAGCGTGTGCACGATCCAACTTTCCCCCAGTACCTCAGAGACATCATCCCTCTCCACAACCCCCCCAGATGTCTTCGCTCTGCTTCCCAGTCACTGCTGGCTCCACCCAGTAGGGCCGGCCACATAGGGAAGCGCTTGGGTCGCCGCTCGTTCTCCTACCCTGTGGAATGCGCTCCCCCAGAACATGCGAGAAGCGAAGTCACTAGAGGACTTCAAGAGCACTCTGAAGACTCACCTTTTCTGACTTTGGGATCTGTGTAAATAGTCTCAAATGAAAGGACATACCTGACTGAAAGACTGTGCACCAGTCTCTGTTTTGTAACTTTTTTCTCCCTTCCCCCCAATCTCCTGCGCCTTGAGCATGCTGCCAGCATGGATATGTGCGCCATATAAGTGGACATCATCATCATCATCATCAACCGCCAACACCTCCAGCTGTCTCCAAAGAGGGTAACCCTCACAACCTCACCTGTCAAGCCAAGCCGGGCAACCCGAGATTCACAAGACGTCAAATCAGCACACCCGGAGGTCGTCATGCCAACTGACGAATTCGAGGAACCAGCAGATAAGGGAGACCTTACACCCGCCGACGTCAGCACTGAGCAACCAACTAGACCTGTTACTCGTGGGACCAGAGGCTTCATTGCTAAAGTGCCGATTCGCTATCGAGATCAATGAGCAATCAGGTCTTTGTGGTGTGGCCGTTGTGCTAATGTGCTCTATAGTGTAGATGACTGTGGTGCCTTACAGAGCTTTGCGGGAAGCAATATGGTGTGCTAATTTGCTCTGTAGTGTAAAGGTGTTAGGCCTTACAGAGCCAGCTCTGTAGTGTAGAAGGCGGTGGTGCCTTGCAGAGCTTTGCGTGAAGCAATATTGTGTGCTAATTGGCTAATTGTTGCATGAAGCAACACAATAATTACAGTATTTGCGTTGTGCAGGAGCACAAAGTGGAGTTTTCTTCCTTTTGTGTTAACGTTAAGCCAGAATTTTTGTGCATAATATCAGGTCCATATTATTGCTGACCAAGTTTAAAAGGGGGGGGGGGGGGGGAAGAATATTTGGTTTCAGTTTATTTGTTGACTTCGACAGAAAAATGGAACAAGTGGACACAAAGAATTTTGAAGACGTTCAAGTTTATTTTCTGTTTTAAAATCCAAACCTTATTTTCCAGTCACCAGGCCAGGATGGTTCCAGGCCAGTTCGCAAGATTTTCGAACTCAAAAAGAAAGGGAGATGTTTGGGAATGCCTTCCCTATGGTCTAAGGGAGACAACTGTGTATTGTATATCTTATTGTGAATACAGTTACTTTCCTTGTTTTGTACATTCGGACAGTCTTTAACTCGACGCGCGGACAAGATGTCTTGCCATGTAAGTTGCTCTGACCGTTTGATCATTAAATCGAAAATTACTGAAACACTGCCATGTGTCTATCGTGCATGAGAGTATACACGACCATCCTGAACAATGATGATGATGGTTTATGGTGGTGGTGATGGTGGTGGTGGTAGTGGTGGTGGTGGTGGTGGTGGTGGTTGTGGTGATGATGGCGACGAAGACGACGACGACGACGACGACGATGCTGCAGCTGCTGCTGCTGATACGATGAGGTGATGAGATGATGATGATGATGGTGATGATGATGACGACGACGAAGACGACGACGACGACGATGACGACGACGATGACGATGATGATGGTGATGATGATGATGATGATGATGATGATGATGATGATGATGATGATGATGATGATGATGATGATGATGATGATGATGATGATGATGATGATGATGATTTGTTCCGTGTTCCTTTGTGCTTTTTTCTGTCTCGTCGATAGTGTTAATATTTTGTGGAGGTATGGTTAAGCAAAAGAATCATCTGAGCAGTCTTACTTGAAAGGTGAAAAAAGGTAATTAGCACCTCTATAGACTAGAGTGTAGAGGCAACTGACGCCAAACAATTTGCTTTGCTTTGAATAGTGTCACAGCGTCAATGCGTGGTCTTCATCGCCAGGACTGACGAAGTAAACGCATTGATCTTATATCCATCCCTTATCAGTCTCAATAAGATGAGAATTATTCCCAGATCTCCCTTCATGCAGGTGCTTCACAAGATTTGCAAACATGTAAAAGTTTCTTGGAGCCAGGTCTGTTCAATAGGGTAGATGGGACGAGCATTTATATTTACATTTCTTGAGAGCAGCCATAGCAGCTTGGCTGGTGTAGACTGAACCTTTTTCCTGGTGAAGCAGAGGAGAATGAATTTGTCTCGCTACTTGGTCTTTGATCCACTGATCCAAGCAATGTTTGCTTTATATGCAACAGTGTTCACTGAACCACGTGGGGGACCTGTTCATATGCATCACTCCTTGACTGTACCTGAAAGTTGTTACCTTGAATGTTTATATATATGAACCTTAATGCTTCAAATATCTTGCCTCTAAATGATCTCGTGTTTTTCCATTCCTCGGATTCCAGTTTGTGATTAGTATCAAAACAATGTTTCATACCATTTTATCATTTAGGAATAATTGCCTTTTGGATTAACGTTATGCCTAGCTAACATATCTTTAAAGATGGTCACTTAAGTTATGTTTATTTCAACCGTCGTCATTTCTCCTATCCATTTTGATGATGATGACGATAATGAAGATGATCATGATGATGATGTTGATGATGATCATGACCATGATGATGATGATTGACAAGGATGCTAAAACGACATAGATATTGAGAATAATGGTTGTGATTATTTTGTTGATGATTTAGATTGAACTTTTATTAGTGGTGGTTTTGATGACGACAACGACGACGACGAAGACGACGTCGATGATGATGATGATGATGATGATGATGATGATGATGATGATGATGATGATGATGATGATGATGATGATGATGATGATGATGATGATGATGATGACGACGACGACGACGACGACGATGTTTTCCTTTTCTTCTGTACCAACTCCCCCCCACAAAAACACACACCAAAAAACCCCCAAAACACCACACACAAAAAAGTGTCCTTAAGAAACTTAAAATCCTATATTTAGAAACCCGACAGAGGCAGCGGTGAGTAAAACAAGCACAAGGAATCGCCGGAGACAATTTAAGCCTCAAGTGAGGACGGTGTAAACTCTAAATGTCTCCTGCCTTTTACAATCTCATTTGGTGTTTTGGGATAAGCATGTGTAGTCAGCGGTATCACTCATTAATTCAGGCGGAGGTGGGGCGCGCATTGCAAGCCTGCCCTTGCTACAGCTTCAAGGGCCCCTCTGCCACTAAAGTTCATCTTTCGACACCTCGACGGACCAGCTAGGATGGAGGAAGAGCTGTTCAGCGGGAATCCAGCACCCCCTGGAGGCGTTTTCGGGCTAGCCTCCTCCACTCCTTCCCCTCAGGGCGTCAGGGGACTGGGGAGAAAGTTTGTGACAGGACTGGAGAAATTCGAGACTTATGCTTTAAAGTGCATGACGGAGCTGTGACGGTAGAGCCACTGCCACTTTCTTGCTCCGCTTGTGGTAATATTGGCCAAGCACCGACTTTGTTGACAATGATGTGACTTTGAGGACACGATGATGACTGGAAACGTATAGAAACTGTAGACTTCCTTTTTCGTGGACTGTCCTGGACTTACCAAGCAAGTGAGTATATGTAGCTTGACTGTTGCATGTTTTTGATTTAGTACATGTGTTACAAACTGCGTGTATTACCTGTAACATGGTTAAGTAACCAGGCACAAAGTCTGCTGTCAGCATATTTTCTTTGGAAAAAATCCAGAGAATGGTTTGTAATTTGTTTTCACTCGTAGTGTAGATGCATTTCTGAAATGTGTTTGTCAAAATCTGGTTATTACGGTGGGATTTGCAAATGATGCTTTGCTATTTTTGTGGAATTCGCAATGCTGTGTGTTCATTGCAGGGTATTGTCTCCAGTAGAAACACCATATGTATCACTGTGTCGCTAGTGATTGAGGAAATTGCAATGGTTGTTCATTGCTGAGGAATTTGTAATGCCATATGCGCATTTTGGGGAGTTGTTGTGCTAAGCAACGCCACTTTGTGTCATTGTTTGTGTGCATCTAATTGAAGGGTTGAGACCGCTTTTAGCTTGCACGGGTTGTGCGTCTAGCCATGTCGACAACACACTTGTTGAGAGGTTAAAACCGCTTCACGTTGTCCTGTCCTACATGCTCTGTTGTCTTAGGTATGCTGCGTTTTGTAATGTGAAAAAGTTAAATCTCGTTGCTATCAATCAACTAGTTGAACGGATAAGACCACTTCTAGCTTGTGTACTGATACGCGCGGGTTGTTTGTTTGTTTGTCCTTACGTTGATAACATACTCAACTTGTCGGTAGGGTAAGACCACTTCAAGTTGTATGATTCAACAAGCTGTGTTTTATGGCATTGAGATGTAAAGGGACGGCCTGACCGACCCTTAGAGAAATGTTAACCCGTATGTGTACATGTACTTTTATACCTCGAGGACGAGGTACGGAAAAGGCAGGGGGGAATGTAAGAGGGTGAGAATAGGAGAGATTTGTCCAGATCACTGTAGTTAAATGTACTCTCTCCCATTCCCATTCTAGTGTGCGTGGATTGTAACTGCAGAGATACGTGAGAAGGCGCTTTGCGCTCAAGCTCTGTTGCTGCCTTAGAGATACATGTTATTCGAACAGACTCGCTTTAGCGTCTGACTTCCGACTTCTATTCCAGTGCTTGAGGGCACATCGAATTTTAGAGTTTATTCATATAATGTATCATGTATTGTTTGTAGTATTGAATATATGCATAGTGTTTACCCTTATCAACTATCCCATATATGGCAACCTGCACTCCGTGAGATGTAAACGATAGTATTAATAGAAAACGATGAATACATATCTGATTTAATTCGCGCCATAAATACTTCAATTGCCACCCATTTGTATACAAATTACTTTTTGAATTCATTCATTGGTGCAGAGTGTGCTTTGATTAACGCACTTTCCAACAGAGTGGAGCTTGTCATATGGAATTGTTCATTAAAGTCTCAAATAGTTGTTAGAAGCTGTCATGTTAACACAATTTCGCGTCCACTGGGAGTCCCCTGTCCAAGTTCTGCTTAGAAATTTCATTTGCGCTCGCTCACGCCCGCGTGATGGCTATTTAAAGCCCATGCCTTAACAGGGCCAACACACATGGGCAGAGATAGGATGAGAGATCAGCACAGACAGAGAAGGAGACACTGACAGACGGCGGTCAGGAGGCCATAGCGAGAGGTCATGGAAAGGTCATCCCCCTGGACAGTAGCTTTGTCTGCATTGCGCTGTCTGCTATCATGAATAAAGACGGAGAAATATGACGCCAAGCCTTCCTTGTCTGCTGACCCCTTGGATGGAGTGAAGGGAGAGAGAGCAAAAATACCTCTACACTCCCTGCCTGCCTGCCCAGCTCGACCACCGGCACCCCTGTTGCATCTGGCGCTGCGATAACAGGGTGCCACACACGCCCCCATGCTTAATGTGGCGTCAAAGAAACCAGGGTCAATCCTGCTATGGAGTAGAGAGACTGTCTGTCTCTTTATAGCTCCAGCCTGCGCCTAAGTCACCACGCAACCATCCCTCTTTCACATGTGAGCAGTGAAATACCTCTCGAACTTTCACCATCCGTCAGAACGAGCAGTCGTAAAGCAACAACAAACTGTCAAGGCGTGCGATACAAGTGTTTATTGTCCATCCGGATTGACAAGGTTTTGACCACCTCAATAGACCGTTACGGAAATGCGTGTTTCGAAAGACTGTCAATATCGACAATGACGTCTCCACAGCAAGGCTGCAGTCTGGATTTCGATCCTAATTCTCAGTTTGTCCTCGGCCTTGTAGCAGGGTCCAGTTCTGTGCAAAGATAACGACGGAACAATTATCAGTTGAGTATTCACATTATCAAAAGGCGATACATTTGAGTCATTCTTGAGCATGTGTTTAAAGTGTTCATTTCAAGTATATATCAGCTGTGTAGTAATCAATCAATGATCAAAGCCATGTTAGCGAGCTTAAATCACGAACTGACAAGAATGCTCAAAGCAAAACTCTCCGGATAATTACCACATGAAATGATTCTTATTCTTTGGTCACATATCTCTGTTGCCATCGTATGCATGCTATTTTGAATGATGAGGTGGGTGATAAAATATTTATGAAAATGGTACGTTTCTTTTTATCATAAAATGTTTATGTTTTTAATGTATACGTTGTATTGACTCTAGCTGAGTTTAGAGCAATCCGGTTCAGTTCGTTGATAGTGCAGGCTTTCCAAATGATTGATGGGTGCCAAATAATGCAAATCATATATATACGACAAAAGACTGTCGGTCTGTCTGTGTGTTTCCTAAAGGCTCCATAACTTTGAATCAGCCCATTTCAGAAATGAATCTAGGCTATTTTATCGAGATAATATTTTGTCGTTGAAAACACGTAATGCTACGACACGAGCAGCGTCCATCCCACCTTCCACAGTTAAACAGTGACCTTTGCTAGCGTAGCACACTTATGAAGCATTCCCCCACAGTTAAACAGTGACTTTTGCTAGCGTAGCACATTTATGCAGCATTCCCCTAAAGCATATGCATCGTTCTGATTTTTTGTGACTTGAAAAGGATAGTAATAAAACCTACATATTTCGAAAGCCCTTTTTGGATATACGAATTCATTTGCTCTCGCTCACGCCCGCGTGATGGCTATTTAAAGCCCATGCCTTAACAGGGCCAACACACATGGGCAGAGATAGGATGAGAGATCAGGGGCGGGTTTCAAAATAGGTAGTCGATCTTGGTCGCAAGATCTTGCTTCGCAGTAAGAGCTAGCTAAAAAAGAAACTACCCAACGTGACGAAGTAATGCGCATGCGTAGACGTCACGACAAGAGGTGAACTGGCCACATTTCAATGGCCGACGTGTTGCCGGTTCATTCAGAAAACGCTCTATTTCGAGATACTAGCAACCCATCCAAAGAAAATAGAAGCCATGCACAGCATTAATTTATCAAAGGTGTATGTTGAATGCATTAATAGATCGTGAAACCTCCTACAGTTTACACATCGAATGCAGGTCAACGCATCCACGACGAACTTTTGTCTCGAATCTTAAAAGCTAGGCACCTCTCAAGCTGCCTCGCTCAATCTACGCTCGTCTACGATTGGCTCGATAGCAAGCAAAGAATGAAACTGCCCATTCCGCGAGATCTACGTAGATCTACCGAGATCTTCGCATTTTGAAACCCGCCCCAGCACAGACAGAGAAGGAGACACGACAGACGGCGGTCAGGAGGCCATAGCGAGAGGTCATGGAAAGGTCATCCCCCTGGACAGTAGCTTTGTCTGCATTGCGCTGTCTGCTATCATGAATAAAGACGGAGAAATATGACGCCAAGCCTTCCTTGTCTGCTGACCCCTTGGAGAGAGTGAAGGGAGAGAGAGCAACAATACCTCTACACTCCCTGCCTGCCTGCCCAGCTCGACCACTGGCACCCCTGTCGCATCTGGCGCTGGGATAACATGGTGCCACACACGCCCCCATGCTTCATGTGGCGTAAAAGGAACCGGGGTAGAGAGACTGTCTGTCTCTTTATAGCTCCAGCCTGCGCCTAAGTCACCACGCAACCAACCCTCTTTCACATGTGAGCAGTTAAATACCTCTCGAACTTTCACCATCCGTCAGAACGAGAAGTGGTAAGGCAACGACAAACTGTCAAGGCGTGCGATACAAGTGTTTATTGCCCATCCGGATTGACAAGGTTTTGACCACCTCGAGAGACCGAAACGGAAATGCATGTTTCAGAAGACTGTCAATGTCGACAATGACGTCTCCACAGCAAGGCTGCAGTCTGGATTTCGATCCTAATTCTCAGCTTGTCCTCGGCCTTGTAGCAGGGTCCAGTTCTGTGCAAAGATAACGACGGAACAATTATCAGTTGAGTATTCACAGTATCAAAAAGCGATACATTTGAGTCAATCTTGAGCATGTGTTTAAAGTGTTCATTTCAAGTATATATCAGCTGTGTAGTAATCAATCAATGATCAAAGCCATGTTAACGAGCTTAAGTCACGAACTTGCAAGAATGTTCAAAGCAAAACTCTCCGGATAACTACCACACGAAATGATTCTTATTGTTTGGTCACATCTCTCTGTTGCCATCCTATGCATGCTATTTTGAATGATTAGGTGGGTGATAAAATATTTATGAAAATGGTACGTTTCTGTTTATCAAAAAATGTTTATGTTTATAATGTATACGTTGTATTGACTCCAGCTGAGTTTAGAGTAATCCGGTTCAGTTCGTTGAAAGTGCAAGCTTTCCAAATGATCGATGGGTGCCAAATAATGCAAATCATATATATATATATATATATATATATATATATATATATATATATATACATATAACAAAAGACTGTCGGTCTGTCTGTGTGTTTCTTAAAGGCTACATAACTTTGAATCAGCCCATTTCAGAAATGAATCTAGGCTATTTTATCGAGATAATATTTTGTCGTTGAAAAAACGTAATGCTACGACACAAGCAGCGTCCATCCCACCTTTCACAGTTAAACAGTGACCTTTGCTAGCGTAGCACACTTATGAAGCATTCCTTCACAGTTAAACAGTGACCTTTGCTAGCTTAGCACACTTATGAAGCATTTCTTCACAGTTAAACAGTGACCTTTGCTAGCGTAGCACACTTATGAAGCATTCCCCCACAGTTAAACAGTGACCTTTGCTAGCGTAGCACACTTATGAAGCATTCCCCCACAGTTAAACAGTGACCTTTGCTAGCGTAGCACACTTATGAAGCATTCCCCCACAGTTAAACAGTGACCTTTGCTAGCGTAGCACACTAATGCAGCATTCCCTCACAGCAGGTGCAGTCGTTGTGATTTTTTTGTAATGACTTGAAAAGGATAATAATTAAAAGTATATATTTCGAAAGTCCTTTTTGGATATACGAATTCTCACAATGATTACACACTCGGTGAGCTGTTTTCACGGCAGGGCAAGTACACATGAATGGAATGCTCCGACTATACAGCTGTTTTTTACTATTCATCGCGGCTTGACAGGTAAAAAACTATCACCGCAAGTTTTGTCTCTGTACGGCGATTAGAACAGTATATTTTTCACTGCTTTTTTTAATTTGAGCATGTTCCATGGACTATATCATGAAATAGTTGTTCGCGCCTGAAAGTCGAGCCGCCGCCCTCGCCGCTGCCGAGTGAGTCGGAATTCACAGCCACACCGCATAGAATTTGCACAACGAGCAGATCGGAAAAGCGATGGGGGGAAGTAAGAGAAACAGACGCAAGCAGGACAACCAGGTCGCATCTGATAGCTCTGATCACACTGCCAACCCGGAGAAAAGAGGCAAGTTTTTCCGAGATGAGGGATCCGATCGCCCCAACTCCACGAAAACTCCCGACACACCTGGTGACCTATCTCAGCGGCTCCAACAAGTTCAAGCCACCGTCGACATGATGAGAGAAAGAGAAGAGGAATTCAATGGAGCTATTTTCGATCTCCGGGAGGAAAACGATCAACTCAGGACACAGGTTAAATTTCTGATGTCAGAGAGACAGAAACTGACAGAAGAAATGTTGAGCAACACCTCCGTGATTAGGAAAACAAGAAAACAACTGAATCACGTGGAGCAGTGGGGACGCAAGTGGAATCTGCGTTTCTGGGGTTTACCAGACACTGATAAGAACGAGACAGTCATGGACAGCACGTCGAAAGTAGTGCGTTTCTGCAGGAGGGAGCTCAGCCTGAATGACTTCACCGAAGACTGCATTGATGTCGCCCATCGAGTGGGCAAATTTGAGCAGGGGCGCAGCAGACCCGTCATCGTGAGATTTCTGCGCCTCTCAGCCCGAAGTACCATTCTGCAAATGAGACGGCGACTCAAAGGGAAACCTTTTTTGGTGAC
>JAWQFJ010002133.1:69955-80925 GCA_034096865.1 Theodoxus fluviatilis | reverse complement strand
GTCCAGTCAGATTGGTTTTGGACCTTGAACAATTTGCTTTAAAGCTGGAACTTTTTAATTTTGAACTCTAATGGTATCTATTATATTTTCCAATAAAGTTTACCATTGTAGCTTGGGGCCAAGTTTTATAAAAACAATGTTTTTAAGTCGCACGAAATCCCAAACTGGTGGCCATTTCGCCAGACACCGCCTAATTGCCCGCCGCAGCGCAGCCGTTCGGTGAGCGCGGCGGTGTTTAATCAGATTTGGACCCCCGCTCAGAACGCCCCAACGTGGCGACTGGGCGCTTCAATTTGCACCTACAGTCAGTAGCTGAGATGTTGCCTTTTTTGCAGCTGCAGGGCATCACAACTACGCCAAATCTGCCAGACTGTATCTCCAGCAGATGATGGCATTGAAAGACACACACCCAAAGGTGTATCAAGACTACCAAGAGGGGCACCACGTGTTCCGAAGAATGTTTTTAAGTCGCACGAAATCCCAAACTGAAACATGCACTAAATGGCACGGACCGCGCACCATACGAGTGCTCTAGTATTTCCGGCACTGCGTCAACACAATGGCGACGCCTCCCCTCGCAACTGCCGAAGCTCCTACTCCTGATGAAGAGAGCGACCTAAGCAGTTTGTCTGAGGTAAGATAAATAAAAAGTGTATCTCTCGTTTATTCAGTGAAAAATAGATTTAGTTGGGACAAGATAAGTGTCTTTCTCGACCGCTAAGCGATCATGTTACTGGGTCATTCTACTGCAGACAACTAGGTCTCGTGGTGTGTTGATACCAGTAGGGTGGAAAATGTATAGCATGACCAATTATGAGCTCTTACCGAGTTTATTTATGGTTTTGGAGTACACATGATGTTGTTTACCTATTGTTTACTTGTGTGTAATGCTATGCACGCTGCCCAGTGGAAAAAGTATGGAAACCCATACAAATCAAAATCGAACAAGTCCTCATGAGAAGTCTGAAGACCAGTGGAGGCCTTACACGGGGAACGGGTTTCGGAGAGAGACAATGTCTTGTCTGGCTTCTTTCCATGCCTGCTTGTGCTGAGGTCAACTCTGCAATGCAGACACTCTCAGGCATCACATTCACGAATTCGGAGCAGCACAAAGAAACCGGTATAACCAGACAAGCCCGCGACCACAAGGACACACAGACACTTGTTTCGTACCTGACAGACAGAAGTCCATTTCTCTCAGACCCTTCCCTCAGAAGCATCGCAAGTGGGCGGGTTGCAGATGCCACAGCCAATGTTGATAATGCCAAGAATATCGGGAAGAAAATGTTGGATGGCATGACAGAAAAAATGTGCTTGAGGTTGTCATCAGAAAGAAAGATGTGGCCGTCACTCTTGCTACAAAATTGGCAGTGAGAGTCAATGATGAGCCCATCATTATCGATCCACTTCTTCTCTTTCAACGCCTGTTGAAGATAGCACAAAGCACACCAGAGACCATACCATCTTTGTTCAAGTATGAGATGACCAACCTTCCATGTGCCTTGTTTGACGCCAGTGGACTACCACGACTGGCATCAAAGTCAACACTTGCAGAGTATCTCTGGTCATTTACAAAAGAGGACACCACTTTGCCAAATGAAAACATTAATTTTGTCCTTGATGGAGGTTCACTTCTCCACAAGCTGCCATGGCGGAGGGGATCAACTTACAACCAGCTGGCTGAGATGTATGCAGAATTTGTTGCACGAAAGTACAAGAAAGCAACCATTGTGTTTGATGGGTACAGCACGCAACAAACAACCAAAGCTGCCACCCATGTCAGACGGCATGGTACCTCAGTGCAGGTAAATTTCACCGGTGACATGATCCTTCAAGACACTCGGGAGAAATTTCTTGCCAATCCAAGCAACAAGCAGCGGTTCATCAATCTTCTGAGCGAAATTTTGATGAAATTGGGGTTCCAGATCCACCATGCAAAAGATGACGCCGATTGCCTGATTGTCAAGACAACTCTAGACGTTGCTGCAAGTTCAACCACTGTCCTCATAGGAGAAGACACTGATCTTCTTGTCTTGCTCCTGTACCACGTTACAGACAATCTTCATGGTGTGTACTTCATGCCGAGTGGGAAAAAGGCCAAACTGTGGGACATCAAGGCAACGAGGGCCAAAATTGGGACAGAAACATGCGGGAGAATACTTTTTGCACATGCGATCACTGGTTGCGACACTACCAGCGGGATGATGAACATTGGCAAATCTCTGCCTGTGAAACTCCTGAGGAAATCAACACTGTTTCAGAAGATTGCTGATGTTTTCATGGCAGCCAGTACTCATCAGGAGATAGAAGAAGCAGGGGAAAAGGCGGTTGTGCTCCTGTATGGAGGTGAGGAAAAGGACAGCCTCAATCATCTGAGATATGTCAAATATGTACAGAAGGTGGCCACATCAACCAAATCTTTCCAACCAAGTTCTCTGCCTCCATCATCATCTGCTGCCAAGTACCATTGCTTCCGCGTCTATTTCCAGGTTCAGGCATGGAAGAACCTGAATGATGCGTCCCTGGATCCGTGTCAATGGGGTTGGGAAGTGGCCAATCGCATGCTACTCCCTATGCTGACTGATTTGCCTGCTGCTCCAGAGGAGCTCTTGACGGTCATCAGGTGCAACTGTCAGACTGACTGTTCAACCACGAGGTGCACTTGCCGGAAACATGGCCTTGTGTGCACAGCAGCATGTGGTCATTGTCGAGGAGAAACCTGTGTCAACGTTGCACCCGTGAACCTAGACTATGAGCAGGACGATGAAATTGATGAAGAGCAATGAAAGGGGAATGGGTATGTTATAGACTGGTGAGAAATTGGCTTTCCTTTGAGTTGAAAAGTTTGCAGAAAAGTGTATATGTACCGTGTTTAGAAAAAAAATGAGGGTTCATTTTTTGGTGAACAAGAGCGAAGAAGGGGGGGGGGGGGGTTCGTGGAGGACGGGGGACAAGTGGGGATTTAGAGAGAGAGATTGAAACACCTCACCTTTTCTCAAAAGCATGCATGTCTGAAACCAATATGAGCATTGAATTGAATGCTGTTTGTTTGTATTTTGTTCATTTACATTTATTTTTATGCTTTGTCGTCGTGTCAAATGTCCTGAGAGACATCAAATCATAAATGAAAATGCACGTTTTTGACATATGTTTAATACATCTAGTTTTATTTATCATATATTCATTTAGCAAATGTCAAATGGAAGCTTGAATTAGCACTATACGTCATATTTCTAGTAACTTTGTGTAATAAATGCAAAATAGGGTAAATTTGTGTTTGCGTCATACTTCAGTTCGGTCGCCATTTTCCAGAGCCCAAAAATAAATGTTTGCCCCATCCTACTTTGGTAAACTTTTGGGATGTAAAAGTCACACCCTTAAGCAACCCAAAACAGTTGAGTTTGCATTTAAAGCAATTTGTTCAAGGTTTGGCCATTTTTCACCCGAATCTGACTGGACTATTCGTTTCATGCAGACTATTTGAGCCGAGCACTGAGGAAGTGCTTTGCTGAGGCTACTGAGGAGTTGAGCACAACTAAAATCTAGCCTTTCTCTGTACACTGCTACTGCAGTTTCTGTGTTGGAATCTATAGAGCATTCTCAGTTTTAAAACGGAAGTTAAGCCCGAGAGTCGTCCCTTACTTAAAATGGTTCCGGTAGACTGGTCAAGATGGTAGCTGATGTGATGATCGCTAGATCGTGGCAAAAGGATGACATTAACGCATGCAAAAAGATTAATTAGATTAAAAACTAATCGAAAATAGTCATATTAGACTGTTTTAACGTATACTTTCTGCACAAAACCCACAGAAGATAAGTAAATAAACCTCACCGTACGTACCTAGCAGACAAACGCGATCGAACCGTAGCCACTACGCCAGCAGACGATCGAGCAAGTGTGATATAATGTTTCTTGTAAAGCTCGAATGAATAGCATCAGACAACTGTTTAGTTCTGGCTTGAATTGACAATTTCGTTTCCCTGGTCTGGCGAGGACCGAAAATTCACTATCATCGAGTCGATGAGTGATCAACTTGCCCGCACTCGGCGTAATGTATAACTTGTAAGATCGGGTCGATGATGACAAGAAAATGGCATTAAAACACACAAAAAGTTTCATTACAACTAAAATCACCGATTATATTAATAACTGACCATTTTTACACTTACAGCTAGTACTCAAACGCAAACAAAACACACCTGCAGGGAGTGTTTCGGTCTTGCATCAAAACTCTATGCACGAGTGATCGTTTCGCTATCTGATCCAACTTGGTAAGCTGGATAGGCCAAGAAACCAACATCTAAATCAGAGTTAGTTGATGCATTTTTCTTCCTAAGGTGATGTCCGTGAGGAAGAAAACGGGAAGACAGATGGGACATCATCACCAAATACAGGTCCACATTTTCCAACAAAATGTTCAGAGCAAACGAGTGGAACTTTGAGCCTATTCTAATCTTGTCGAATCAAACGGAAGCGCTGCTCCCAGGCTCGTTTAATTTGCTTGTTTGCTGGAATGCCATGTAGCTTGCCAACTCTTCCGTCAATAATTTTGCCACGATGGTCATGGCAAATGACACGGTACTGTTTTCCACCCCCACATACTTTGAGCGGTCTAGTATTCAGTGCAGACGCCATGTTCAAGACTGCAAACCGAAACTAACGGGTTCTACCTAACGCGTTCTTTTTCGACAGAGAGCGCCGAAGGATAACTCGAACTGGTTAATAAATGGGAATACGTTATATCTAGACTTGTAGAGGGGGACAAGTACTGATTGTCTCCAGTCACGAAGGATATACTGTGTGTCGTACAGAACATTACAATGGGAAGTCAAGAAGAACGAGGTAACTTATGCGATGCCAGTTTCCAACCGTCCCCAGTGGTCCCATTGATCCTTTCTCGTCAGGATACAACATTTTCTATTGCCCAGGTCACTTTTTCCTCTCATATTGGTGCATCCAGCTCATTATCTTTGATGTTATGCTTGTATATTCAACCCCGGTCATGAGACATCCACATATGCTAAACACACTTACGCATTACCCTCTCCAGTCTTCAAGCACAATTGCAGGTTGCATGGTCCCTGATCTTGATGACCGTTGCACTAAAGGCCAGGGGGCAGACGATACAAGAAAGTTATCAATTTAACGTTTGACATATTCTCTGCAAGGGGTCATTCTTTTTGTCTCGTATTAGCTTTCTACAGAGTTCCTATGAATACATGCTAATTTTTATATGTCCCTGTATCCTGTTTTCTGAGGAGGAAAAAGGCTTTTATTGCCAGTTGCTTTGCTTTGAAGTATTCCTAGTCAAAGCACTTAGGCAGACCTTTATTCGAACAGCATTCCCGTCTGACGTCACAAAGCATGCATTCAGCACTATTGCATAATGGCTGGACAATAATTTATATAGCAGGTTCTACATCCATATATAATATTTTAGAGGCTTGATTCAAGCTACGTCTATCCTGAGGGATCAAAAGGTTTCATTTAACACCTAGATATTGTTTATGGTTGCAAATAATCTTATACTGTATAAGGTGCCCCATTTTAGCTTGAGGAGAACACATTTTACTGAGTGCACTGATGCCTGTTTTTAAGAACATATGAGTGGATAGAAATGAGTCACCTACGCTCAAACTCGCGTGCGGTTTACTGTCGTTGACATACATAAGACAATTATTGACGACGTTTTGACAAAGCTGAGAAATGTAAGCGTAGATTCCAATTTGTCATCTACATTGCCATTGAGTATGCACAAATGAATGCTATTAGTGCAAGTATCTTGGGATGTACTATCAGTAATCATTCAGAAACAGCAACAGTCATTTAAAATCTTTGTGGTCTAATCCTCTTCTTCATTATCGCCAAGTGCATTCCACGTGCCCATAAACACTTTAACATATCTACATGTACATAGCTGTGTGGTAATATTCATGTAGTCGTAGTGCGACATCTTTCGGCTGCAGAAAGCTGCATTGTTCATCATCTTCAGCATAGTTGCTGGTGTCTCTTTGATGCCGATCTAAGAAACATTTAATGTAGAGAGTGTAGTTTATGTATGCTTTTCACTAATTTATGAGTTTGTGATGGGACGAAATTCAGCGTCTTTCATTGCATTTGTTCCCTAGGGACGAGTCACCTCTTTTAAAAGTCTCGCTTTCCTCACCTTCTCTATCTCCCATATGCCCATTTCCCCCTGTTCCCACTATTTCGGTCCTTGTCTTGCGATATATGTTTAAATGAACAAGTAATGAAAATGACTGACATTTTGGTGCACCCTTGTTATCCCCGTAATTCGGACCAAATTGTTAATAAAAATAATAAAAAGAATAACATTCATGTAAGCAGTTAAATAGCTCTCGAACTTTCACCATCCGTCAGAACGAGAAGTGGTAAGGCAACGACAAACTGTCAAGGCGTGCGATACAAGTGTTTATTGCCCATCCGGATTGACAAGGTTTTGACCACCTCGAGAGACCGCAACGGAAATACGTGTTTCAGAAGACTGTCAATGTCGACAAAGACGTCTCCACAGCAAGGCTGCAGTCTGGATTTCGATCCTAATTCTCAGTTTGTCCTCGGCCTTGTAGCAGGGTCCAGTTCTGTGCAAAGATAACGACGGAACAATTATCAGTTGAGTATTCACAGTATCAAAAGGCGATACATTTGAGTCATTCTTGAGCATGTGTTTAAAGTGTTCATTTCAAGTATATATCAGCTGTGTAGTAATCAATCAATGATCAAAGCCATGTTAACGAGCTTAAGTCACGAACTGGCAAGAATGTTCAAAGCAAAACACTCCGGATAATTACCACACGAAATGATTCTTATTGTTTGGTCACATCTCTCTGTTGCCATCGTATGCATGGTATTTTGAATGATGAGGTGGGTGATAAAATATTTATGAAAATGGTACGTTTCTTTTTATCATAAAATGTTTATGTTTATAATGTATACGTTGTATTGACTCTAGCTGAGTTTAGAGTAATCCGGTTCAGTTCGTTGAATGTGCAGGCTTTCCAAATGATTGATGGGTGCCAAATAATGCAAATCATATATATATATACATATGAAAAGAAGACTGTCGGTCTGTCTGTGTGTTTCCTAAAGGCTACATAACTTTGAATCGGCGCATTTCAGAAATGAATCTACGCTATTTTATCGAGATAATTTTTTGTCGTTGAAAAAACGTAATGCTACGACACGAGCAGCGTCCATCCCACCTTCCACAGTTAAACAGTGACCTTTGCTAGCGTAGCACACTTATGAAGCATTTCCCGACAGTTAAACAGTGACTTTTGCTAGCGTAGCACATTTATGCAGCATTCCCCCAAAGCATATGCATCGTTCTGATTTTTTATGACTTGAAAAGGATAGTAATTAAACGTACATATTTCGAAAGTCCTTTTTGGATATACGAATTCTCACAATGATTTCACACTCATTTTTATCATTCTTGATTAAAGCGCCGCCTTAATCACAGCATTAAAGTCGATTTTCATTCATACTAGAAGGGAGATAACCATCAGAAGACATAGAAGAAGGTCAAGAGAAGTCGCGAAATATCATTGTCGTCTGCTACCCACCAATACGTCATCGATGAGAATCATAGCTGCGGCCCTTGGCAACGAAGCAGAGCATCTGCCATTTCTATGACTGTGCATTCCATGGCTCTTTGCATATTTAACTCGCAAGTCCTAGCAGTGACTTCCCTTTTAGTCGACAAGTAAGATGAGCCAATGATAGTATGTGCTCTGTATTATAATCGTTGCTAGGCGACCTCTATCGTCACAGAAAGTCAAAGCGCCTCTTGAGATGCTGGAGCTGCTGTCCGACCTGGACAGGAAGGTGACCTCGGGTACGGGGTGAGAGGTTACTATACGGATGTTGAGATTGATTTGCTACGCTACGCTACCAAACGTCACTGTGCAACAACGGAACAAGGGGCGCGAAGCAATTAGAGTTAAGTCCCTTCCTGAAACTATTGAGCAGTGCCTAATTTGAAACGACTTTGACTTAAGGTTCCAGATCGAGAAAACCCACAAAGAATCCGAACATGTATTGTGGAATCAACGCCTCAGAGATGGTTTCAGGTTGCTTTGAATAATTTTAAGTGAAAAATAGAAAACTGTATCAAAAGCATTCAGAACATTATTTATAACTGACGTCTTTCTGCGACGTCATATTAGTCTAGCAAAGGAATGAAAAAGAAAGGTGTGTGTGTGTGTGTGTGTGTGTGTGTGTGTGTGTGTGTGTATGTGTGTGGGGTGTTATCATTATACATTGCCTTGGAGAGAATGATATTGAGTAAAAGAAATAGGGACAGAGAGAAAGAGACGCAGAGAGGGGGAATGGGGCAGGGAAGACAGTAGAATTGGATAGGATGGGCTGGTGAGAAAGGAAAGAGAGAAGAAGTGTGATTGAAGAGAAAGGGAGAGGAAGGATTAAAATAGGGGGGAATGATGGTCGACTGGAGTGGGGGAAGGTGGGTGCCACAACTAGCTGGTCACAGAAAGTCGTAAGGGGAGGCACAGAATGCTGGTCGGGGGAAGGAGGAGGGGGCAGGTCAGATGTTGAGATTCAAATGGAGTTGCTAGTTCATAAATGTAGTCCTGACTAGATTACACCCGGGCTGAAGACCGGGTACCTCTGCTAGTCCTATTCTAATGTGGTACATGACTTGGAGCAAGTGGTGGCTGAGTACTCACCCTTCTTAGTAGTATCCCTTTCCGAATTTGCCATAGAATCCATAACCTTTGCCGTAGCCTCCACGGCCCCCGTAGCCACCCTGGCCTCCATAGCCACCGTAGCCTCCATAGCCACCGTAGCCTTGACCGTAGCCGTCGTGGCCTCCGTAGCCACCGTAGCCGCCATAGCCTCCATGGCCGTAGTAGCCATCAGCGGCGGCCAGGGCAAGCACAACGGCCAGGCAGAGGAAGATGAGCACCTTCATGTTTGCTGGCAAAAGAAACAGTTACCTTTAATCTAAGTGCTTACAAAATACGAAACGTATTCGTACAGCTCGTGCATCCACAACACTCCAGTCATCAGCTGCATTGCTGTGAACTTCGTGTTTCCAGGACTTACTCCAGTGGAACTCGCACAGCCGGCTCACAGCGCTATCTGGTTGCCTTGGGAGAAATCTTAAAGTTCCGAGTGCTTCGGGTACACAGGCCATACAGCGAGCCTTCCAAATCCTCACGGGGGAAGCAATATCTGCACGGTGCAGCTTTTATGATGTTCTCATATGTCTCGTCTCTACCTCTAATGTATGGAGCAGCCCTGTCACAGACCAACAGGTAAACTCTTGCATCCCCCTTCCACAGAGACTTAGCAGAAGAGTATTCATTTGACGTACGCTGTACCCATCGTTCGTCATTGTACCATATTTCTTTTCCTATGGGGCCATGAATGCCGATCTGAACTTTCAGGAGCCCGAGTTCTGTGACAACGGCTATTTGGGAGCCCTGAATCACAAGACCACGTTAGTGGACCACAGATCAGGATGTAAAGTGTACAGCGTTTTGACACAAACATGGTTCAGCCGTCACTGTTTAAAGCCTCCCATTCACCTTATGCCTTTACCAACACACACATTACAGGGAAGAGTCCATTCTCAGACAGTCATTCTGCACTTACCTGTGAGGTGAGGAGAGCAGGGAAGCTGGACTGTTGCTGGGGAAGTAGTGGTGAAGAAGGGAGGCAGTCCGCACTCTTTATACTCTCTCTGGCCTCGCCCTGCTCAGTCACGTGACAAACCTAAAGTACATGCGTGTCACCATTCATGGCTATTATTTTTGCCAATTTACAAGCAGCATGTTCTTTCCATCAAAGGGAGTCAGCCATCATTATGATGTATGTGCAGTAATAGCGTTATTAATTTGAACAATCGTCCAAGAAATAAATATTAATGGAGTCATTAAAATAAAAATAAATCTGTCAGGACTTACGCATGAACTGGTTGTGACGCATGTCAATCCAGATCAATTCAATGGTTTCATAAAATGCGACAGTCTGTAGAGGAACGTTTTGAGTACCCCGCACCAAACTGATGGTGTTCTCAACATGTAATTATTCATGACTTTGTGAAAGACAATGGTCGAGATCACTTCGAATTTTACGAAACACAGAGTCGTTGTGAGTAAAGAGATACATTTTTGACCGGCAAAGATTGGCTCACTTGCTGTAAGAATGTGACAAACCACAACAAAACCATCCTTACTTGATTTGTAATGCAAGTACGTTTATGATCTGCAGTCTCTTGTAAATATTCCTACATACGTATGAAAACTGTAGAGTCAATCTCGTAGAAGTTGTCCCCATCTGAAGATACGAATTATACCAGAGGCAATCTTTACGAAATGGCTTCTGAAGTTTTCATACGCAGATGCAACATAGTTGAAATAAGATAACTGAAAACTTCTTGTAGCGCATTTTAACGTGTTTATCGGGCGAAGTATCCGGAGGAAAAGAAAGATGGTGTCCCTGGCATGCTTTTCCGGTTATAATCGAAAGCATTTTTACAAAGCAAGCCACGTGGTGCACGCATGTGAATTACAAATAATGTATGATGGATATGGACTGTGCGACACGCCCACCAATACATGGACTTCTTAGTGGAAGCTAAGATGAAAATGACATTATCATAAGTTAAATGTAAACTTTATGATAAGGTAAATTTTCTCTTCAGGGAATCGAAATCAAGACAACACGTGCAAATGTGGAGTAACTGTTAAGCGCCTTCAACACAGTAGTGGGTTTTGGTCACGGTTCTGTGTATGTTCATGCATGCTTTATCACACTACACCACTTGTGTTTACGTCAAATCACAAAGTAATTTCATAGGTTGAGCGGCGGTCGTGTCATGTGTTATCCGGACTGGCCCAGCTGCTCGTGTTTCATCTGGACAACCGTTATTCCTACTTTAAATATGTACGGGCCTAGTTAAAGAGAGCAGTCCATGTTATGG
>JAWQFJ010002133.1:50000-69945 GCA_034096865.1 Theodoxus fluviatilis | reverse complement strand
ATATAGGTGTGCAGCTCTGATCATGGGTACACTAAGTGTTGCTCAGAGTGAAAACAATGAAATACAAGAAGCTCACAATGCTATGGTGAGATTAAAATTTTAAAAAATCAAGCTAAACTTTTTCATCCAATAATTAGCATGTGTGTGTCAAGGGCCTCTAGATTTTTCCTTGATGCAGTACTTCTGCACATTATTTTGCAAGTGCATGCTGTTGTTTACAGGCAGCACAGCTGTCTCAAGTGAAAATGCTATGTTGTACATGAGATGCTGAGCATGCTCTCTCTATCAAACATAATCAGGCATTAACGGCGTTAAATGATTAAGATATTATGTTAGACAACTGTTTGATTTCTTTTTAGAAACAAAGAAATCGGTCATAAGTGTTTTACAGTCATAACTTCAGTTGGTCAAATAACACTAAACAGCCATTCATCATCCTGTGGGGGATGGGTGCCCCTCGCTGGTTCAAACATGGAGAACAACAAATCTGGTTTTACAGGTTCTGTAATGTTTTCGCCGAGTACAAGAAGAAGAATGTAGAATTTAATGAAATTATTTATAAACCTAGTATGAGATGTACCCATGATAGGAGCTCCACTCATGATGATATTAATACATAATTTCTTCTGGTGGCAAAGACAGAAGTGTCTCAGTTTGCATATTTTTTACATGTTCCAACATTGGCAGGACCATTGGAGGTTGCTGAGAACATTTAAAATAATTTAAACTGCTAATTGTAGATGGGCATTGGCTCATCAGTTAAATACACATATTGTAACAAAGCATTCATGTGGTAAAAAATAATGAAATTATGATTTGATGGTCCCTTTTCAGAAAGCATACAAGTCCCTGTGGAAAGAAGGGTCTGGTACCCAGGATGGGACTCTCATGTACTTCAAGAACATTCTCCGAATGGCCTATGTCAATGGAAGGGTGAAAACAAACTACAGGGCTCATGAGGAACTGCTGCTGGCTGTTGGTGAGCAATACCTCATGGAGCAAGTCATGGAATCCTTTGACATGGAAAATCACCTTGCATGGCCAAAACATGTCCCAGAAAATGTGAAGACACTACCACCATCAGCGCAACAAGAGTTGGCAAGTCAAGTGCTCGTCGCCCATCTCAAGAAGCACAACTACCTGGCTTTCCCCAAGCAGACATCAAGGAAGGAAGACCAGGTGTTCAACCATGCAAGCAACCTTTGTCAATGGACCCTACATCTCATGAATGTGAATGATATGGCCAAGGAGGGAGATGCAGATAGAGCAGTGTTGTCACTGAAAGCCTATCTTCCCTTCTTCTACCAGCACTCAGACCTGTCAAAGTACTTTGTTGAATGCCTTGACGTTCTCTTGAAGACAACAGTAACATCTCCTTCCAGAACAAGGCTTCAAATACTCGAGGGCAGTTTTGTGAACCGCAGGGGTGGAAAGGGAAACAATGTTGAGACAGATCTTCTCATGGAACATCATGTTCGGAACACAAAGGACTTGATCAGAAGTCTGAAATCCAACAAGACAGAACACAGCATTCAGAGAGCAACCCTTGCAGCTGAAATTGTGAATGATGCATTCAAAACCTTTCAGGACACACTATCTCTCTCCTCAGTTGCAAGTCGTCAGTCCAGAAAACTGAAAGAAGATGATGTTCTGAAAATCAAAGCATGTCTCAGGCAGTTGAAGCCATTCAGATGCCAGGAAGGCAGAGAGTATGGCTGCATGAATATTCCTGCTTCTCCACAAAATGACAAAGTTTTGGCAAAAATGCTAGTGGGCATTGCAAGAACTGTGGCCAGGCTGACAAGAGAGAAGCTCATCAACCACCATGATGCAGAGGCAGAGGCCATGGATAAGGACAGTGAATCAGATGATTCTGACTCCTGAATGTTGTGAATGAAAACCTAGCTGATATTGAACATCATAATTTGGCCAAATGATAACAGTGAAGCTGCAATGGTTTCTCTTTGAATGATGTTTACATTGGATTTTCCCTACGGGCAGTCTTCAAGAGAACGTCACTGCATTATATAGTTTCTAGCTACATAGAGTGTAGTTGTTCATGGAACAAAATGTGGATTAATCAGAAACATTGCTCCTGCCAGTGATGCATCTTTCACAGGCACATGACTTAGCACAATTGCAGCAGCATTTGCATGACCCTGACAGTGGAGAATCCTGACAGCCAAAAGCTTTGAGGAGCACAAGACGCAGGCAAGAATCAGTCAGACAAAATTCTTTCAAGTGTTCATCAATGATGGTGTTTGGTCCAATATCATTCGCACTGAAGTAGAGCAGTGACTCGGATGCCTGTCCTTGATGGCCTGCTCTGCCTATCTGTTGTGCAAAGTCCACGATGCTTCGTGGTGGCCTGGCATGTATGACTCTGCTGACGCAAGGTGAATCAAAGCCCATGCCAAGTGCTGGGCTGCAGAAGACGAGACGCAGCTGGGGGTCGTTCTTTTTCAGCTCCTGAGTGATGTGAGCAATCACTTGTGGATCTTGAGTCGAAAAAAAATGGCATACTTCGTTGTGTACAGATCTGGTTTACCGAAGATGCTTAGTGCCTCAATTTGTGCATTGACACACCACTCAAGAGGCATGTAGCACAGTGTGACTGGGTAGGCCATATCTTCTGCTTTGAGTCGTGTGAGCTCTGGCATGAAGACAGATTCGCTGCTCTCGATGATGTCCCGATGCCCAGGCTTCCTTTTCCTGTTGAGGAAGATATTGGGCTTGTCAGGATTTTCGCACACTCTTGCGACATTTGTAATGCCCAGATGCTTGGGCACTTCAGTCCACATTGAGGCTGTGAGTGTGGCACTGAGGGCAATGACAGGGCACTTGAAATAGCTTGGCAACGTGCCGAGCTTTCGAAAAGCTACTCGGAACTCCTTCCCCCTGCAAGAAAACATGGACAATTGGTTAGACATGTAGAAATATATAAGAATTTTTCATGGGGCTTCTGTGTATGAAAAATGCTAGTATTCATGATTATTGTTTCCATGATGCCCATATTTGTTCATTATCATTTGATGCTAACATTAAACATTTTTTAAAATACTTTTATTTACAGAAATAAAGAAACATAGGGGTGGGTGGGGTATGGAGGCATACACAGTAGTTCTCATCAACATCAATCATCATCACCCCAGTACCTTCATGAGTTCGTTCCTAGACAGAAAAGATATCGAAATAAAAAGAACAGCAAAGGAGGAAGTCTACTGAGTAGTCAAGGATGTATGGGAAGGGGTGGGTTTTTAATATATATTTTTAAGGGGGGGGGGGGGGGGGGGCCATTTGATGCTAACATGGTAGTGAGCATGTCTGCAGAAATACTACTTATGGAAACTTGGTGAAATCCATTGTGAAAAGAAATGATACAAAAGGAGAAAATGTGACATGGCTTTAATAAAACCCAACATGTCATAAAAAAGATTTTGAATAACAAATAAAGACGTGTTACTCTCAATACAAACATGTCACTTCTTTGTCCACTTTCACTTCATGTAGTGTAAGGGAGGTGGGAGTGAGGCTGCAGTAGTGATTGTACTGCATTTGGAAGTATTCTGTCTCTATGCAAAGACTAAACTGAATTGTAAACATTGTCAACATGATAGATTCCTGTGTTAACTTCATGTATGGAAGAACCCTTTTTTTAAACGAAGATTTTCCACACAACTCTTTAACATGTGCATATTGCCAATTGCTCATGTTGCAAGAAAACAAGGACTTCTGTAGAAGCAAAGAAAAAATATACAGATGTGCATGTGATAAATGTTAAATGCAGAGGCAAAACAGTCATAGGTCTATTTCATATTCTCACCATGTGTCAATGGTGTGGCACTCATCAACAGCGAGAAGTGCAACCATTCCACAGAACTTGCTGCTGCACAGGAGGGCAAGGCCAGCATCGCTGCACAGCAAAGCCTCTGGATGGGCGAAAATGAATTGGTATTTGCCAGCCTCGATGTCTGCTTGGATAGCAGCATTCAATTCCTGAAAATGTATAACATATTGGCAATTGGAGAAAAGAATCAACCTGTTCACAATATATAACCAAAAGATGCCATGAGAAACACATAATTTACTTCTCTTGCTTCTGTTAAATTGTCACTGATAAAAACTAATGCAAGGATTGTACACACATGGCTTTATGATAAATCATCCATGCCACCCTGCTGGTTAGGTATTCAAACAACCAATTTTATATCGTCCATTTCAAAGAGCTCTGTTACTGGCTGCATCTTTATAATTCATTGATTGACAAAAATTATATTTTACTAATGAACCAAGCTTAGGTGCCTTCAACAGACTGAATGAGTGCAATGAAATGTGTGAATTACAAATATGATGTACTGCTGTAAACACAAGATCAATGTAGAAATTCACTTTAAAAGTAATTATTCAAAATGACTGTGCAATAAATACCTTCCTTAAAAATTAAAATTCTCATAAGAACAAATAAATGAATTCAGTGCGACCAATTAGACACAATTTCATCATCCAAGACCAATGGATTATTCTCCCACAATACTTTCATGGGCATTCATATTGAACTAAACAATGAAACAAAATCGGGCATCCTGTCATTACATAGGTAGTAATATATTTTTCTACTGAGCCTCATCTTTTAAAGCCTGATCATTTTGGGTACAAAGTAGAATGAAAATCCATTTTGTTTCAACAGGCAGCAAAGAATTACTGTCAGAACTTACAGGTTGCTGTAAGCAGTTATACTCTCATCAGACTGATTGATACCAATGAAAAGCTCAGGATTTTGTCTATACAATTTTAAACACTGTATAGATAGCATTTGCTAGCCAAAGGAAAACAATAACTGGTTGCAAAAACACCAGCAATGACAGCTGACTAGGTGCAAGAGCTTGCTATCTGTTCCAGATGTCAGCCTGTCCTAGTTTTTGACCTCGTCCAATCTTATAGCATGGCTATTCGGGAATAGCCGTGTTGGAAATGTTATGTACGGTGAGCACTTCGTTAAAAATTGGACTATGAGTATGAATCAAATAGACGAATACACCTAGCAGTCTCAGCCACTGACACGCTCGAACGCTCGCACGCAATCACACGTCAGTAATGAGTAAATCCAACTTCGAGAAGAAGAAAGGTTATCCTTACCGTCTCAGTTCCATCTTGGAATTCCAATTGTCCACCCATGTCCAATCTCAATGCCGAAATGTTCTTTTCACGCAAGCTGGACATCTGATCCCGTTGAATAACATTCAGGGGGCTCACAACAACCGTGACCCACTTCTCCATCTTCTTTTTCAGGGCTAGTAGTTCACCTCCCAATTGGTAAACAAGACTTTTGCCATACCCCGTAGGCAGTGAAATCATTATGGAAGTGTCTCCTTTCCATAGCAACTCCAACGCAATTCTTTGCATTTTCTTTAGTTCAAGATTTCTGCAATGTTTTTCAATTACTTTCTTCATAGCCTCATCCAAGCCAGGTTCCTCGTGTGCAGCCATGTCAATAAGGCAGTGGCGGAGGAATACACTAAACGGAAATACAATCGATGCAATACTATATTCTGGTATGCATGTTATGGAAGAATTTAGGCTATCACGTGACCAACCTGTTGCTGAGACTATATTCACTAGTCTCAGCGACGCTGAATGATCCGATACCAGTTGATGTTTTACCCCTCTGCTAAGATTATGATACAACCTTAGGAATATTTGTTTTGGACCTTTTACTGGTGAACGTATTTTAATCATATTATGCTGTAAATAGTAGCTCTAAATCTAATCTGTTGAGTGAATGTCGGGAGATATCCTACAGCGAGCGCTTAGAGTAATTGAATCTGCACTCACTAAAAGTAAAAGAAAGAAGGATTCGTGGTGACCTAATAGAGACTTATAAATTATACACTAATCTCGTAGACGTGGAGTAGAGTGACTTCTTTAAGTCACCAATTTGTACCAGTACGAGAAATGCAGACGGAAAAGTGTTTGTTCAAAGTAGTAATACTAACCTAAGAAAGTATTGTTTCAGTAATCGTGTTGCTAACCTGTGGAATAACCTTCTGTTTCAGCTCAAGATTGCACCGGCTACTAACGTTTTCAAAAACCAACTTGACAAGGATCTTACATCCATATCGTTATCTAGAAGCTATGATGAGTGACATTGTCGCAATAGGAAAATTGCGATAAGACATTAAAAAAGTATAATTATAACGCAACACATTACGATGGGGGCGTTCAAAAGGCTTTCACGGCCTACATCTAGCCTCTCAACTACTACTCAACAAATTAGATTTAGATCTATTATTTACCGCATAATATGATTAAAATACGTTTACCAGTAAAAGGTCCAACACAAATATTCCTAAGGTTGTATTATAATCTTAGCAGAGGGGTAAGACATCAACTGGTATCGGATAAGATCACTCGTAGTGTAATGCTGTAATGAAGGTCACGTTTTACATCACAAACGTGCGCTCCTCGTGAGGCACTATCTGAAGCCTTGTCGCTTTTATTCGTATCTCAAGTTGTAGAAATGACTTTGTTACGGAAACAATACTTGCGACCCGATTCGTCCTCGCTTTCGCCAGGAACGTAGGAAGATGGACTCCGAAGGTGAACTTACTTGATGTTTATTCCAGACTGGACATGGCATACAGTGACGGCGGATGCGCTTCTACACGCGCCAACAGCCACACGAGCTCTCCTCGCTCCTACATGTTATTACTCGGCGCTCTCACTCCCGCTTCGGAACATGGACAATGTATTTATACGGCTTGACTATTCCCCCATCAGGCCCTTCTGTTTCCGCCCCTGGGATCCAATCATAGGGCCAGTTACCTACAGCATCGGAAGTAAGGGAGGCTTGAAGTCCCCACCCCCCCATCCACAACAAAGAGCAATGACCACCCCGACCCCCTCCCCAACTAACAAAAGCCTGCTGACTCATCCGTACTCACGTGCCTTTGTTCAGGGCAGAACAAAGAGAGGTGAACACGTCCGTTTTCCCATAGCACAACACGTTAAAGCAATAGGTATTCGTCGCTACGTGAACAATCTATCTAAAACACGAACAATTCTACACAACCCTACACAATTCCTTAGCTACTTAAACAAACCACCTCCGCAAACGCAAACAATCTTACACGATTATAATCGCTTTACATTCTTCCGCAACACAGCTCCCTCCCCTCGAGACCAAGACGCCCTCGTCGGTCTTCCCACACCTCCAGACTACCTTACTACATCAGGAATGAATGTAAACAAGTTGCATGTATCAAAACAATTGTCCATTCAATGCCTGAAAAATAAACAAGTCCATCACTCATCTGCTGTTGTACTCATCTGGGTGGTCCACGTGGTGGGGAGAGAGGGACGAACGGGTGGCAAGACCCGACAGGGGGATCTAGGTTTCCTCGCGGTAACCTTTACTCCCAGATGATAGGGCCATGGTCCTGCCACACCACTGTGCGTCCGCACATGCGCCTGGGCCGGCCCCTCGTCGCTCTAACCTTCGGAGGGCGACCCAAGGCTCCCTCTCCCTCCAGTCACTCCACATCAACGTCGAGGGGTCGGTTGTCCGTGTGGGCTCCGCCTACCAGCCGGCGGAGGTTCTCCTTTGTGCCTCCCCCGACGGGCACGGTCCACCATCCGGAGTCGGGCGCAAGAGTGTTGCTGAACGCGGCACACCCCTCGGTACTTCCTGCGACGGTCACGGCCCACCCTCCATGGTCGGGCACGTTTCCTCCGCCGTCCTGCCTGTGACGGGGCCAGCTTGGCGTTGCGTGGGCTGAAGTTCCACGGCGCAGTGCCCCCAGGAGTGGTCTGGCGATCGGCCTTGCGGTCGTAGCCGGCCCTCTTCCTGCCCGCGCTCCGCTGCAGGTGTGCCCTTGCGGACACTTGCACCGCCTGCAGCATGCCCTGGAGCGGCCCTACACCCGGGGTTACTTCTAGAGGGGTTTCCCCCAGCTGCCCTGTCTGCTCCCACGTCGTCTGCTTCGGCGCTTCTCTGTTAACAGCGCCAGGGAGGTTTGCAGCCTCCTTGTGGACACATGGGTTGAGACTCTCCTCCCTCTGTCCCTGGCCATTCCTGTCCGCCGTGACCCCAGGTTGCACCCGGTAGGCCCCCCGCGAGGCCCCATCGTCATCGGTCTGAGGCCTTTGCTGTAGAGGTCGGGCAGCGGTCATGCAGGTCCCCTCCCCGACCGGGACGAAAGCAGGCGCCTCGGCTCGGAGTGGATACGCCTGATGCTCGCCGGAGGTCAGGAAGGGGGTCGGAGGAGGGGGTTTTCGTTCAGAGGCTCCCGGCCCTTCCCCCAGTCTCCCCTGGAGGTCTACCACCGCGTCCCGTGCAACCTCTCCGTCCTGTCCCTCGCCATGGGAGCCGAGGCTTCGCTCCTGTCCCTCGAAGCTTGTCACTGCTGGCGATTCGAGGCGGCCGAACTCTCCTTTCTTCCCCAGGCAAATCTTCTCCAGAAAAGTCGCATTTTCCTGTCTCCTTTGTTCTGCCTCCTCCCGTCGCTGCCGTTCTCTCTGTTCCTCTTTTTGTCGTTGCCGCTGTTCTCTCTGTCGCTTTTCTTCTGCTTCTTGCTGTTGTTGCAGCTCTTTCTCCTCCTGTCGCTGCCGCTCCTTCTCTTCTTCCTTCTTCTGCTGCTCTGCCTTCTCCTCTTGCCGCTGCCGCTCTTTCTCTTCTTCCTTCCTCTGCTGCTCTGCCTTCTCCTCTTGCCACTGCCGCTCCCTCTCTTCCTCTCTCTGTCGTTGCTCTGCCTTCTCCTCCTGCCACTGCCGCTCCTTCCCTTCTTCCTTCTTCTGCTGCTCTGCCTTCTCCTCCCGCCACCGCCGTTCTCTCTCTTTATCTTCTTTCTTCCATCTCTCTCGCGTCTCCTCCCGCCACTTCTGTTGCTGCAGATTTCTCTGCTCAGCTTCTTTCTGTCGTAGCAGTTCTCTCTGCTCAGCTTCTTTCTTCCATCTTTCTTGCCTTTCTTCTGCTTCCTTCTGTCGTAGCAGTTCTCTCTGCTCAGCTTCTTTCTTCCATCGCAGTTCTCTCTGCTCACTTTCTTTCCTCCATCTTTCTTGCCTTTCTTCTGCTTCCTTCTGTCGTAGCAGTTCTCTCTGCTCAGCTTCTTTCTTCCATCGCAGTTCTCTCTGCTCACTTTCTTTCCTCAGTAGCTCCATCCCCTCCCGCCACTTCTGATGACGCAGTTCTCCCTCTTCTTTCTGTCGTAGCTCTGCTTCCTTCTTCCGCTGCTGCAATTTCTCCTCTGCCTTCTCCCTCTCGAGTCTTCTGGCGTAGCGCAGTGCCCATGCTCCGCCTAAGCTCCGACTGCCTTGAAATCTGGCACGAATAGCCTGTGCTAGGGCGTTGTAATTCTTTATGTCTTTCTGTGGCAAGGTTTCGAGGAGTGTCATCGCTGGTCCGGTCAGGCTGATAACGAGAAAGTAGGCTTTCTCCTTCTCATTCCAGCCTTCCAACTCCGCTACCATCTCGAACTGAATCTGATACGCTTCAAACGATGTCTCTCCGTCATACAGATCAGGCTGCCTCCACGTCCACATGTCCTCTGTTGTCCACATGTCCATGCTTCACTACTTTTCCCCGTCTGGGAACCAGTGTTACGGAAACAATACTTGCGACCCGATTCGTCCTCGCTTTCGCCAGGAACGTAGGAAGATGGACTCAGAAGGTGAACTTACTTGATGTTTATTCCAGACTGGACATGGCATACAGTGACGGCGGATGCGCTTCTACACGCGCCAACAGCCCCTCAAGCTCTCTTCGCTCCTACATCACTGATATTTGCGCTCTCACTCCCGCTTCGGAACATGGACAATGTATTTATACGGCTTGACTATTCCCCCATCAGGCCCTTCTGTTTCCGCCCCTGGGATCCAATCATAGGGCCAGTTACCTACAGCATCGGAAGTAAGGGAGGCTTGAAGTCCCCACCCCCCATCCACAACAAAGAGCAATGACCACCCCGACCCCCTCCCCAACTAACAAAAGCCTGCTGACTCATCCGTACTCACGTGCCTTTGTTCAGGGCAGAACAAAGAGAGGTGAACACGTCCGTTTTCCCATAGCACAACACGTTAAAGCAATAGGTAATTCGTCGCTACGTGAACAATCTATCTAAAACACGAACAATTCTACACAACCCTACACAATTCCTTAGCTACTTAAACAAACCACCTCCGCAAACGCAAACAATCTTACACGATTATAATCGTTTTACATTCTTCCGCAACAACTTTATTTCGTAAGAAGTGTAGTTGAGTTGATGAAAAGATATGACAAATATGGTGTTTTTATGAGGATCTTGAATGTTCTGGTTAGATGATTTAACTTTTTTTTTTTGCTTTTACAAGACCTAGATCTAAGCTCTTGTTACCTTGAATGTTTTTACCAGGATCACGCCGAATCTTCCAGATCCATTGTTTCTTCTGCTTCTTGTCTGTGGGGAATTTGAAAAAAGGACAGTCTGGAGTTCTCGTCATATCGATCAACGTTCTCGCAAAAAGGAACACAGCAGTGTCTATGTGATACTGAAGCTTTCGGTCTCGCCAAAGACGCTGGACGCCATTAAGTTTGCAAAGTCCGTCTCGTTTTCGATTTCAAAATGGCCGCTGCGTGAATAACGTCCATGCGGAGATTCTTCTAGCTTGTGCCGGGAAGTCGAAGTCCAAAAGTCCGGTAGTCGTTTTCGAAAACTTTACTCACATTCTGCTCGATACACAGCGGCAACAATCAGTAATAAGCATTACCATAATAACTTCACTCTCGAGACTGGATCTATGGGGACACAATCGTTGTTATCTGTGCCCTTACATGTGTCCTCTGTTGCACTTTCACTTGTCTCTGGTCATGCATGTTGTCCACGCTCTCACTCGCGCGTGTGTGTGTGTGTGTGTGCGTGTGTGTGTGTGTGTGTGTGTGTGCGTGTGTGTGTGTGTGTGTGTGTACAGGGGTGGGTTGATTGTGGATATGCAAACTGCATGTCTGAAGAATAATGCACGTGATTACGTGCAACCATTTTCAACTTTAGTTGTCCAGAGAATGTAAAACAATTCTTTCAGGGAAAAGAAACACGAAAGCTCGGTCTATATCGTGCACGCGTATAAAAGGAGACAGGGTCTGCGTCCTAGCTAGTAACGTAGCCGTCGCTATACTGCAACTGTAGTCATTGCGTATGGCTGAACATATCTAGCTAGTAACGTAGCCGTCGCTATACTGTAAGTGTAGTCATTGCGTATGGCTGAACATATCTAGCTAGTAACGTAGCCGTCGCTATACTGCAACTGTAGTCATTGCGTATGGCTGAACATATCTAGCTAGTAACGTAGCCGTCGCTATACTGTAACTGTAGTCATTGCGTATGGCTGAACATATCTAGCTAGTAACGTAGCCGTCGCTATCCTGCAACTGTAGTCATTGTGTATGGCTGAACATATCTAGCTAGTAACGTAGCCGTCGCTATACTGCAACTGTAGTCATTGCGTATGGCTGAACATATCTAGCTAGTAACGTAGCCGTCGCTATCCTGCAACTGTAGTCATTGTGTATGGCTGAACATATCTAGCTAGTAACGTAGCCGTCGCTATACTGCAACTGTAGTCATTGTGTATGGCTGAACATATCTAGCTAGTAACGTAGCCGTCGCTATACTGCAACTGTAGTCATTGTGTATGGCTGAACATATCTAGCTAGTAACGTAGCCGTCGCTATCCTGCAACTGTAGTCATTGCGTATGGCTGAACATATCTAGCTAGTAACGTAGCCGTCGCTATACTGCAACTGTAGTCATTGCGTATGGCTGAACATATCTAGCTAGTAACGTAGCCGTCGCTATCCTGCAACTGTAGTCATTGCGTATGGCTGAACATATCTAGCTAGTAACGTAGCCGTCGCTATACTGCAACTGTAGTCATTGCGTATGGCTGAACATATCTAGCTAGTAACGTAGCCGTCGCTATACTGCAACTGTAGTCATTGCGTATGGCTGAACATATCTAGCTAGTAACGTAGCCGTCGCTATCCTGCAACTGTAGTCATTGCGTATGGCTGAACATATCTACTCAAATTTTATTGTCTAATTTTCGTTAATTCTGCTAACCACCACCATCACCTCTCAGCCTTTAACCCCTCTCGCAATCCTCTCCCTCCACCCCTATTTCCAATCCCCACCCCGACCCTAATCCCCACTCCCATCCCCACCCCCACCCCCATTCCCACCCTCAACCCCACCCCCACTCCAATCCCCTCCCTCACCCCCACCCTCATCCCCCTCCCCACCCCAACCTTCTCCCCCACCCCTACCCCCATCCCCATCCCCACTCCCATCCCTATCCCCACCTCCACCCCCATTCCCACCCTCAACCCCACCCCCACTCCCCATCCCCTTCCTCACCCCCACCCCCATCCCCCTCCCCACCCCAACTTTCTCCCCCACCCCTACCCTTATCCCCATTCCCACTTCCATCCCCATCCCCACTCCCATCCCTATCCCCACCCCCACCCAGCCCTAAATGTCCCTAAAATGGAGGAAAACCACCTGCGAGGAAGCGGAAAGGGGAGGCGACTCGTGCAATCTTTTAAGCTCGTGAATAAGAGTCGTTTCCCTTGAAACTCGAGCTTTTTGCTTGACACGTCGCAAAATCATTCAGTGCAACGTGTCTCAGTCAGTGTCCTCATACGGTGTCTTCAAGCCCTAGTGTCGTAAGCATTTGGACAGAAGTAAGATGGGGAGAGCGATAGTGTGTGTCCATGTGTGTGCAAGTGTGTGTGTGTGTGTGTGTGTGTGTGTGTGTGTGTGTGTGTGTGTGTGTGTGTGTGTGTGTGTGTGTGTGTGTGTGTGTGTGCATGTGTGTGTGCAAGTGTGTGTGTGTGTGTGTGTGTATGTGTGTGTGTGTGTTTGTGTGTGTGTGTGTGTGTGTGTGTTTGTGTGTGTGTGTGTGTGTGTGTTTATGTGTGTGTGTGTGTGTGTGTGTGTGTGTGTGTGTGTGTGTTTGTGTGTGTATGTGTGTGTATGTGTGTGTGTGTGTGTGTGTGTGTGCGTGCGTGCCTGTGTGTGTGTGTGTGTGTGTGTGTGAGAGAGAGAGAGAGAGAGAGAGAGAGAGAGAGAGAGAGAGAGAGAGAGAGAGAGAGAGAGAGAGAGAGAGAGAGAGAGAGAGAGAGAACTCGAACTCGAACTCGAACTCTTTTATTGTTAGGCCACCAGCCCGTACAACAATGCTTATTTGTTTCATGACTCATTTGAATTAGAATTATTATCTTTTTTTCTCTTTTTGAAAGCAAAATACAAATATGCTGCCAAGTTTCTAATCACAGCTTCGTCCTGCGACGATAAAATACCCACCATGTCATCGGTATCATTGTTGTGTTTAGAACTTATGTATCTATTTATCAAATCTGCAAAATGAGGACATTTGAACAAAAAGTGTATCTCATTTTCCGTCTCTGGATGGCATAATGGACAAATAGCAGGACTGTCAGTACAGTAACGTCATCTATGGCACAATAAGTCACTTATTCCTAATCTAAAACGAGTGATCATCTTTTTAAAAACCTTTTTATCTACACTGCACAGAAAACCGACCACTATCTATCTTTTTTCCCCAGGCCTCATTAAATTTGTCAATCAATCTTTCCCTCAGTAGTGACAGAGAGAGAGAGAGAGAGAGAGAGAGAGAGAGAGAGAGAGAGAGAGAGAGAGAGAGAGAGAGAGAGAGAGAGAGAGACGCTCACGCGCAGATGCATGTGTGCACGTGGGAACATAAAAAAGTGGAATAACATTCAAAACGACGGAACTATTTTCACTAAATATGGATGCTAAGGAAGAAGCAAGTAATTTTCCATTAAAAAATAAAACAAAAGCGAAATTACATTGAGGGCATAATGACGCTTGATGCACATCAATTCATGTAGTCACCTTTTCTGTTTCCATTTGTACGTGAACTTTCCAGGAATTTCAAGGTAGTTGACAACACTGCTGTTTCTAGTAGTATGGGTGTACGGGAGTGGGAGTGGTGGGGGGTGGGAGGTTGTACGACAGAACATCTTCTAAACATAACAGAAAAGTACAGCAATTTGCATTAGACTCGGATGTCTATTCGACATTCGTTGTCTTGTTCACAGCTGCGTCTAAAAGGACACATTAAAAGGAAATTGACTTATTGTATGCCAACCAAATAAAATCATTTTGCTATTTGCTGGAACTAGTACTCATCCGAAAACAGTCCCGGGTTAGATCAAAGTGAAAAATTAGGCAAGAGCGATGACTGATCTTGTAATCACTTGTCTATTTTTAAAAAACCTGGTTATGTGAAGTCTTGGCAATATTCACTGAGCTTGCTGCTTAGACATTAGAAAGGAAGACACGGATGGATGAGGCTCATATTTCCAAATATTGTCAGTAGTATTAGCCTCATATGTAACACACGAATTGCTTCATGAAGCATGTAGGTGTGATTAAAATTCATATCATGAGTTCTTTTGGAGATGGCATTGAACAAACGATTTGCTGACCTTTTTTTTTTAAGGAAATTTTTTGCGAGAATGTGGGGGTGGGGAATGCATGAAGGTTTCCCCCCCCGGTCGCCACAGCGCAGCGCCCAGTACATGTACCCGGTTTTACTTCTGGGTAGGAGAGGCCATGCGGGTCAAGCACCTTGCCCCAGAATGCACCTCTGTGATCCGAGTCAGAATCGGACTAAACTTGGCTAGGTTGAACATCACGCACCAAGACAATGCAAGCGGATTTTAGGCAAATTTATGCTAATGCAGTGATGACGCAAGCTTTTAGACTTAATAATAATAATACAGATTACTTATAAGCACATACCTTCCCTAATAGGCAAGCTCATGGCGTTTACAATGAAAAGTCCACACTTAAACAAAGCATTCCAACACTCGCACACTGTACAGTTGAAACAAAAAAGAGTTAAATACAATACAATTAATTAACATTGCAGGCAATAAACAAAACACGATACATAAAAGAGGCACCTTGTGAAGCACCTCACTGCTCGTCAGGAAAGACTGACCGGAACAGGTGTGTCTTAAGGGAGGTTTTGAACTGGGACATGGAATCAGAGTGGCGGACAGGGAAAGGTAGGCTATTCCAGGGCCGATGTAAGAAAAAGCTCGCTGTCCTTGGGTTTTCTTTTTGCGACGGGGGACATTTCACGTTTTGGTGTCTGCAGCTCAACGGTTATTTCTAGCGGGGGTGTAGACAGTGAGAATTTCTTTGAGTGCGTGTGGTGCAGTTAAAGTTGAAACACAAAGTGGCTAGCTTATACTCATGGACACTCTATATGATGTAGTGTCCATGCTTATACTCTATCCTCTGAGCGACGGGGAGCCAAGGCAGACTTAGACTTAGCAGTTGAGGCTTCTTCTCTTCTTTTTTTCTTGTCACCCACTCCCACGCAGAAACATTTTTCCTTTGCCATTGCGTAATGGTTGTTCCTCTGATCTGTGGGCCTCTTTTGCAGTGTAGGGTGTGTGTGTGTGTGTGCAGGGCCGGACCCAGGGGGGGGTTCCAGGGGTTCCGGAACCCCCCCCCCCCCCCCCCTAGAAAAAGCATGTACCTTGGTTTGAGTTTTTTTTTAAATAAATATTTTTTGTGTGTGTCTCTAACAAATTATATTCTGATTCATGGTGAAATCCGATGAGAAAAAAGGTACCCCCCCCTCCCCCCAACACACACTGCCAGGCCGGCCCCCCCCCCCCCCCCCCCCCCCCCCCCCCCAAGTACAGCACTGTACTCTTGTCAGCCAGGCAGCCTGAAATAAATCCCACTGCGCTAAACCAACACTGAACAAAAAATAGCCCTTACGTGTTCGACTAGTCAGCGCATACTACGCAAGACAACTTCCGGTTCTCGAGTCGCCGCATTCAATTTCCACACTCAGCTGTGGTCATGGACACTAGATGTAGTGTCCATGGCTGTGGTTGATTTGTGTTTCAATTCTCCAAAGTTCTTTCAAGTTGAAGTATAATGCCGAGAAAGAAACCCCTTAAACCTGCCGATGCCGCAGGCACAAAGAAGCTGAGCAGTTTTTTTGCTCCACAGCCGTCAGCATCTGATGTTGAAGGTAAGATTCCAGTTTCTTTTTCAGTCGCGCGCATCTCAAAACAATGGAAGTAATCAGCATGTGGCGGGAAATGGAGGACCAAGCAGACCTGGGTACCCGTACGAATTTTGCGTATTAATACGCAAGAAAAAATGGAATACGAAAATAACGCATGCCTCTGAAAAAATACGCGGAAAAAAATGCAGCTTTTGCGTATTCCTAAATGTGCAATTTCGCGCGATAAAGTCCACGTCTGGCACGCGTGGCCCATATCCAGAACGGTGTTCCAGCCAAGGGAGAGCGGAACAGACAGTTGGAATCCTCTGAGTTTACTTTAGAGATAAATCGGGGTTAAAATAACTCGCCGTTCTGGATACAGGCCCTGTTTCCGTTGAAGTTTGAGTGGCTTTCTCTCTCTCTCTGTCTGTCTGTCTCTCTCTCTCTCTCTCTCTCTCTCTCTCTGTCTGTCTGTCTCTCTCTCTCTCTCTCTCTCTCTCTCTCTCTCTCTCTCTCTCTCTCTCTCTCTCTGTGTCTGCCTCTCTCTTCTCTGTCTCTGTCTGTCTGTCTGTCTGTCTGTCTGTCTGTCTGTCTGTCTGTCTGTCTGTCTCTCTCTCTCTCTCTCTCTCTCTCTCTCTCTCTCTCTCTCTCTCTCTCTCTGTGTGTATGTGTGTGTGTGTGTGTGTGTGTGTGTGTGTGTGTGTGTGTGTGTGTGTTTCTTGGTTGTTTTATCCAACCTGCACTGTACTGAAAATCATAGGCTTGATCACTTCAAGTTCCTGGAGGATATACGGTAAGCACATTTTCTTGGAAGAGATTCCGTAGCCGTGCGGTACGGCTACCGAATTTATTTTTTGTAGGTAGCTGTACGGCCTCGTACGGTTTATATACCCAACTGCGTGGTTGGATATATCAATATCATAACTCCATCCCACGTTTGACTCTCAACGGGTGGTCCCTGCGACCTAACTCCAGGGCCCGACGCTGATGTTGGACACAAACGTGACAAAAAGTAACATGTCCGGGTTTAGGTAAAACAATGCCTTCTGTGTCCTTGCCTCATCCAGGTCGGGAGATGACTGCGGAGAGTGACTGCGGGTTCCACAGGCCTAGGGCCAGTGACCACCGCACTTTTCACAATGTGATTGCTCCACATTGTTCGTGTTTATTTATTCGGTTATCTGCAGCACGACGGCTGCCCTGTGCTCCCAGAACTCTTTGACAGAACCCTTTCTAGCGTTCCTTTTGCCTTTCGACTGCTGCTCAAACTTTTGATTGAATGCGTTTCGGTAGCATCACCGTTTCTTCAGAGAAGATTAATTTGCGCAGTTGAATTGCGATTTTGATTGTTTAGCCGCTTGGATACGTTTGAATAGGCCTACTGTGTGTGTGATGCTCTAGTTGCGAACATGAACAGTGTAACAGTAATGTCGGTGAACTCCCCGGACAAGCAAAGTCAGTACGTCAGGCGGGGTGGCGGCCACCATAAGGCAGATCGAGTGTGTGTGTGGTCAAGGGGCAGTTAACTCTTCACTTGCATTGCCACTTCAAATTTTTTTGGGTGTCGTTGACTGACTGCGGAGTATCATTGTGCAAACCAAAAGCTGCATTTTTGAAATATCGGTCCGCGCAAAAAATACGCACAGTTTTTAAAAAATACGCATATCTGAACCAGTGAGTACGCAGAGGCAAAATTTGGGGTAACCAGGTCTGACCAAGCTAGGTTCGGGTTTCGAGTCGGCGAGTGGGGGGAAGGTGTTCATGGTGTTGTCGAAGTCAAATTTGACTAACAACAGAAAGAGAGTTTACGTAGAGCGAGAAAAAGTAATGATAATTAAAAGATTTCAAACTTTTATCAGCTTGCAAAGCAGTTCCACTTGATTGGGGGGGGGGGGGGGGCGGTTTTGAAAGGCAACTGAAAACATTAGCACATGTCTAACTGTATAGTATTTCATTTATTGATTCTTATTCGGACTCCTTTCCTAATTTTGGTTTTTTAGATTTGTTTATTTTGACTTCCAACACCCCCCCCCCCCCCCCCCCTAGTAAAAAAAAACCCACTTTTGTTGTTGTCGTAATTAATGCCGTGAATTAATAGGAATTATTGTCAACAAAAGACAGTAACATTTACTGTCACTACATTCATCTCGTGACAAAAGTTATTTTGTTATATGTATTATTATTTTCTACGCTGAAGCGTCCCCAGACAAGAATCGCTTTGGATGTTTAGATAACTGTATACTTGTGGCTAACAGGCACTGCTCTGTGACGTTTTCTTCTGTCTAATGCACTCTATTTTATTTGATAACAAAAAATGTTTATTAATTTTTGTGTCTGATCCAGGATCAACTTCAACTTCTGAGAAAAGGAAAGCTGACAGTGATGAGGACCTGGCAGAGCATCAGCAACAATGTTCAGAGAGTCAGGATGAATCATGTGGTAAGACATTGAATTAATTTTGTGGGGCTTTTTATTGAAATTATGGCATAACATTCAGTATGGAAAAGACTAAAGAGTCTGTGTGTACATTGTAATTGTCTAACTGCAGCAGTTGTGGTCAAAATAGTGCAATGCTTCTTCCAGTCAGTTATGGCAAGCATGTGTTAGAATCCGTTTTAAAATGATGTTATTCAACAATTGTCAAATAATCTATATTTTTGTGATTATGAAGGTCTCTGACTGAGTTATAAATATTCCACATGGATACATTTATATTACACGATCAAGTTTATTAGCCCCCCCCCCAAAAAAAAAGAGGTGTGGTTAGAGTAACCCGACCTACCCTATTCTGGGGCGCCGACCCTACATCTTTTTATTGAAAATGTTGAAATTTTTTTTAAATATTAAATCAAAGTTGTGGGTTGAGGGAGAGATCGATCGTTCAGTCTCAGGAAACAACCCGTGCAGGCGACGCGGCATGCAAAGGGAAGTACAACTTACCTCCATAGTCCATGAGGAAAAAAAAGTTTTAAAAAAAGAAAACGTTATAGCCTACCTACCTACCCTGCGAAAATGACACTGTCAAAAAGATGCTGAATACCATGACATACCTGGCTCTCTTCTTCAACCGTGCCCCAAAGCGGCAAAGAAAGCTGGAGGAGGTCATTGAACGTGCCTTTCCTGACACGCGGAAGAAGAAGATGGTGGACCTGTGCAAGACACGCTGGGTGGAAAGGCACCATGCGTTTGAAACTTTCTCGGACATGTACATGGTCCTGTACGACTGTTTGGGGTAGATGGTGGCTGGCAGAGTGACAGAAGAGTGGGACTGCGAGACTATTGCAAAAGCTACAGGGTTTCTGCACACCATGTCAAGTGCAGATTTCCTGGTGGCTTTTGTCGTCACAAGAAATTGCCTCCGGTACATCGAACCTCTGACCACCAGCCTGCAGAAAAGAGCACAGGACATTGTGAAGGCCTATGCTGAACTTGCAGATCTCACGAACACTGTCAATAGGCTCAGGACAGACATTGACAATGTGTTCTCAGAATGGTTTGTTGAGGCCAACCAAATGTCTCGCAACTTAGTTGAAGAAGATCTTCGACGCCCAAGGATTGCGCCGAGGCAGTTGCTTTGAGAAAATCACCCTGCTGAAACCTCTGAGAAATACTACCGTGCGTCAGTTGCTGTTCCTTTCCTTGACAACATGAGAAACCAACTGGAGGAGAGATTCAAGCATTCTGACCTTGCCAAAGATGGCCTGCTGCTTGTGCCCACCAATATCATCAAGCAGTTTCCAAATGGATGTCATGCTGTCCCGGATGGTGTCAAGTGCCTGGCCGCCCTTTGGGAGCAGGACTTGAAGAATTCTACACAGAATTTGTGAGATGGGTCGATAAGTGGAACAGAGCGAACACAGGGGTTGACCCAACTACGAAGCAAAAACCTGTGATT
>JAWQFJ010002133.1:27500-47500 GCA_034096865.1 Theodoxus fluviatilis | reverse complement strand
TGACCCCAGCCCACACCTAACCCATACCAAGTTTTAAGTCGATGGGAACTCCTGTGTCTCAGGCGGCTTCGCCGCCTTCGACACAGTCGTCCAAATTCTTCAGCCGCCATCTTGTTTTTCTCGTGACGTAACCATGACAACCAACATTTTTTTTCACAGATCTTCATCATTCGATTGTACCAACCCACTCACCAAATTTCGGTCAAATCGGAGCACTTTGAGTTTTCGGCGGCCATCTTGTTTGTGCCCACTTCCGGTTACCATGGCAACACCATTTTTTAATCCCACCATGACCTGACCCTGGCCCACACCTAACCCCATTCCAAGTTTTAAGTGGATGGGAACTCCTGTGTCTCAGGCGGCTTCGCCGCCTTCGACACAGTCGTCCAAATTCTTCAGCCGCCATCTTGTTTTTCTCGTGACGTAACCATGACAACCAAATTTTTTTTGGACAGATCTTCATCATCTGACTATACCTACCTACACACCAAATTTCGGTCAAATCGGAGCACTTTGAGTTTTCGGCGGCCATCTTGTTTGTGCCCACTTCCGGTTACCATGGCAACACCATTTTTTTAACCCCACGTTGACCTGACCCCGGTCCACACCTAACCCCATACCAAATTTCAAGTCGATCGGAATAAAACTGTGGAAACGTATAAGTGTCACACACACACACACACAGACACACAGACACACACACAGACAGACAGCGAAAATATATATACAGATCTCTATATATATTTTCGCTGTCTGTCTGTGTGTGTGTCTGTGTGTCTGTGTGTGTGTGTGTGTGTGTGTGACACTCATACGTTTCCACAGTTTTATTCCGATCGACTTGAAATTTGGTATGGGGTTAGGTGTGGACCGGGGTCAGGTCAACGTGGGGTTAAAAAAATGGTGTTGCCATGGTAACCGGAAGTGGGCACAAACAAGATGGCCGCCGAAAACTCAAAGTGCTCCGATTTGACCGAAATTTGGTGTGTAGGTAGGTATAGTCAGATGATGAAGATCTGTCCAAAAAAAATTTGGTTGTCATGGTTACTAGTGGCTCATGAACCCTAGGTCACGGTTCAGTCCAGCCTCGTGGGTGCCGAAAAGTTACTTTTTTACGTTTTGATGTTGCAAAGAAAACGCTACAACAGAGTCCGAATGCAAAATGCGTGACGTGATCATTTGACGTCGAATAACGTGACGTAATTTCGAGATTTTCGAGAAGGATTAATTTCGAGAACATTGGTGAAGGAGAAAGAAGTATTTTTTAGGAGGCGGGTCGTTTCGTATCCTGGACGTTTCGTACCTAGTCGATTCGTACCCTAACCCTAGCCCTATGGTTAGGGTTAGAGTTAGAGTTAGGGTTAGGGTTAGAGTAGAAAAGGTACGAATCGACTAAATGAGGTACTCAACGACTAGGGTACGTTGCGTCCAGGGTACGAAATGTCCAGGGTACGAAACGACCCGCATCGTAAAAAATACTTCTGTATTCGATTTTTTCCCCTCCAGGTGTACTGAAGGTCCTCCAGCTTTATTGGAGTTTATTAAATGCCAAAACCTGGAGGTTCAGCGCCAGCAGTTTTTATCTGTATGTCTGTCTGTCTGTCCCGACTTAACGGCTGATATCTCAAAAACTACTGGACGGATTCCTTGACATTTTGCACACTTACTGGAAGTTAGGTCCGATTGAATGTATCAAATTTTCTGAATCGAGGTTTGAAAAGAAAGTGACTTATTTAGGTCATAAATTGAAACCCCCCCCCCTCTCAAATGTCAGTTGACGGAATAGCGAAAATGCGTGGCCTAATGTCACTGAATCTATATATTAATACGCAAAAAGGTAAAACTTTGTGCAAGAACTCCTCCGAGCCCGTTTCGCCGATCGCTTTGCTTTTTGGCATCGGCCCAGAGGACGGTTGGGAAGGGGTTGTAGGGTATTTTTCGTGACCAAATTTGACTTTGAAGTGACTTTTTTTTAACGTTTTTACGTTTTGGTGTTGCAAGGGACGGAACTCTGTCCCGACTCAAGTTTTGGCATGTGTGACGTCGAAGAATAACGTGACGTAATTTCGTAATTTTTTATCCCTCCAGCTTTTAGGCCCTCGCAAGTTTCAGTCGGCCTTCGTCCTATGATCGCATGGGTGGGTGGGGGAGAGGGAGATAGTGGGAGGGAATGGGGTGGGGAGAGGGAGATGGTGGGAGGGGGTGGGGAGAGGGAGATAGTGGGAGGGAATGGGGTGGGGGAGAGGGAGATGGTGGGAGGGGGTGGGGGAGAGGGAGATGGTGGGAGAGGGTGGGGCGAGGGGGAGAGGGAGATGGTGGGAGGGTTGGGTGGAGGAGAGGGAGATGGTGGGAGGGGATGGGGTGGGGGAGAGGGAGATGGTGGGAGGGGGTGGGGTGGGGGAGAGGGAGATGGTGGAAGTGGTGGCTTGTGGGAGAGGGAGATGGTGGGAGGAGGTTGGGGAGAGGGAGATAGTGGGAGGGGATGGGGTGGGGGAGAGGGAGATGGTGGGAGGGGATGGGGGGGGAGAAGAGGGAGATGGTGGGAGGGGATGGGGTGGGGGGGACGGAAATGGTGAGAGGGGATGGGATGGGGGAGAGGGTGAGAGGGGATGGGGTGGGGGAGAGGGAGATGGTGGGAAGGGATGGGGTGGGTGGGGGGGGGAAGGGAGATGGTGGGAGGGGATGGGGGGTGGGGAAGAGGGAGATGGTATGAGGGGGTGTGGTGGGGGAGAAAGACATGGTGGGAGGGGATGGGGTGGGTTCGAACCCGATCTCTTCTTCTTCTTTTTTTAATGCCAAAACCTGGAGGTTCAGCGCCAGCGGTTTTTATATATTAAATATATAATAGATATGATAATTTCTCTTAATGTGTATCTTTAAAAAATTGAGGTTGAAAAATCTCATGTTGTCATTTTTCTTACTTCCGCCTTGCATCCACTTGGACGCTTGTGATCATTAAGTTTACAAGGTGAAGTATCAAACCTCTTCCCAACACTGCTGGAATGTGCATTGTTCAAGAAACAACATTTTGACTGAAATATCACACCGTCAACACAGTTTTAACACACAGTACTTGCTTGTTTACGGACAACAACTGCATGCATTACATTCGCAAGGTGCCTTGACGGCTTGAGTGTGCTTCAAACAAACAAAATTGATCAACGAAGTTTTATCTTACAAAATAGTTTCACTACATAAGATTGCGTTTTTCAAAACTGCTCGACATTGTTCGGTTAATTCTTTTGCCATAGCTGCATTCACGGAGAGTTTGGACAACACAAGCTGAGGGCACAATCTTGTCACATTACCGTTTCGAGTATAGCTCTTCATGGAGCGCGGGGCGTAAATGTTTTGCTGGGATGATTTCGTTTGGTGTTTCTGTGGAAAGAAAACAAAATGTAGAAGTGCAGGTACTGTACTAGACCGTTGAGAAAAGTCACGTGAGATGCCGAATACTTGACTGGACAAATCTTGTGCTTAAAAAAAATGTCCAGCTTGGGATATGAACATTCTCTGACTTTCTCGTTCAGTTTCTTTTAAATCAAGCAATGGATGTCATCCTCGTATGACCGTTTCATCCTCTTATAGGCTCACGCTATTATTTCATTGGAGTGGAATCGTTGAATGGCTCCGAGTCGACAGACCCCATTTCAATCCTTTATAGCACATTCCCACCCGCTCAACTTCTCAGCTCCCCATACATATTCTCGTAATTGTATTTTGTAAATATTTTGTTTTTTGATTCATTTATCTCGTTTGTGTTTGCTTGCTTGTTTGTTCTCTTCATTTGCTTATTTCATTCTTGTTTAGATTGTCGATTGGTTGTCTGCTTGCTTGTTTATTTACTGTGTTAGTATGCCTGCTTGATTGTGTTCGATTATTTAGCCTGCTTGTTTGTTTATTTTCTTTTGTTGTATGATTGCTTCAACTGTGTTTGATTATTCTGCCTGCTTGCTTGTTAATGTTATGTGTTTGTATGCTTGCTCTGATTGTACGTGATGTTGCTGCTAGTGTTGATTGCCTACGTGATTTGCCTGTATCTGATTGTCTGCTTGTGATATGTGAACGAGATTGTAAAGCGCTTAGAGCTCACCTGAGAATACGCGCTATAGACAATCCCATTATTATTATTATTATTATTATTATTATTATTATTATTATTATTATTATTATTATTATTATTATTCTAATCATTATCTGACCATTTTTGACAACGTTTTTGGTATTTTTTAATTCACTGAAGTCGCTTTGCTGAATATTTCGTGATGGCCACAACTGGCTCTGGCGCCTCTCGTCATGAATTCACGTGGTGTCGCATTACACGCCTCTTTCCATCTATTGGCCACAGTGTATGTAGGAAAGTTAATGTATCATCGCGAAACTTCTAGCGACGACACGCTGGTGCCAATCGCACTGCCCATCATGAACTGTCTTGCAATGGCACTTCAGAGAGTTGAATGGTCGAAGGTGGTGCTGAGTAGCGCACGGAAAGAGGTTGGGGCCAAGGTCGACGTGCCACAGTGATCCTTCCAGATCTGCCGACCACGGTAGCAGCTGCTCTGGTCAGGGTCAATCCGCATCCTGTTGACTTGGGGCCCAGCGTGGAGCAGGGGCTTGTCACGGTGTTGGAAAGTCCCGCCTGGATTCGGCAACCTCGCCTGCAGTGGCCCTGGATAAATGTTGACCCGAATAACCCTCTCTCTCTCTCTCTCTCTCTCTCTCTCTCTCTCTCTCTCTCTCTCTCTCTCTCTCTCTCTCTCTCTCTCTCTCTCTCCACCGCCACCTGCTCCTCACCTCTGCCAACCCTAACACCAGCCAGGCGTGAGAATTTCTTGTGCGAAATCCACCCTGATCCAAGTGCTGTTGCCCTCGTTAGCCATTGATTCGTTTCTTTAAAAATGCGATTTTTTTCTGAGGTGACAGATCTCTGCACTATAAATATTCATTGTGTTACCGTTTTTGAGCTTTGCCTCCAGAAGTTTTTCAGTGTTTATGAAAAGACCTGAGTGGCTGCTTTTACATATATCTTTAGTACATGGTTCAGTGTATTTTATTCGGTTTGAAATGTGGTCGACCTGGCCTGATTTTGTTTCATTCCATATGATAGATGGACTCTTAATTTTGTTTGCGGACAGTGTGGGGAGGCACTCTGTCATGCCAAGCTAAAAATCTGCTTTCCAGATAACACTCGACAAAAACTTGAAGGGGTTTATGTCGCATAGCGCTTGAACGCGCATGCATGTCTTAAATCTCAGTCCTAGACACCCAAACTCCGTCTCAACAGCAGATCAAACACATCCATTGACATATGTCAACCCTCAACTCGCCTGACCAGTTCCATTCAGACACTGAGAAAAGCGCTCAAGCAGGCTTGTAGTGGGCCAGGTTCGAGAATTCCCGTGGCTGATGAGATCTCTTCGGTAAGACCCCCAAGCTTATTTTGCTGCCTCTAACACAGCCACAGTAACCTTTGACCTGAAAGAGAGGGTGGACGCACGCACCCGATTGCTTGCCACAGTTTCCACCCCTTTATTAAGATGACCGGGTGGCAAAACAGCTGGCGCCCTCACCCGACGTTTGTAGCTGCTGAGGATCAACAGCGTCTTCATTAAGCAAACACTGACCTTAGTGCCCCCATTCAACCCTGCCCCCTTGTACCCAGCTTCCCCAACCCCTCCCCACCCCCCACCCCCACCCCATCGTCCATGCCTTTGCCTTCACCAGCACCCTCCATTTGGCATACCTGCCGCAGCCTTTCTTTGTTTTCGAGCGAGAACGTGTTGAATTTATTGGTTTATACGACGATTCTGCACACGTATGCGGTTAGTGATAACTTCTATGATATTATCATTTGGGTCTGCTTGTGGTTGTATACATTCATGAACTGACGATGTGTCACGGTATCGGCGGCACGACCGCATTGTAGGTTTCTTTCGGTAAGAAAAGGCTTTCAAATTCAGGCATGAGTGGAAAAGCGTTTTGGTAGAAAGTGTCTGATTGGCTAGTCCTTCTGCCACAGACACTGATTTTTAACATGGTCAGTTGGTAGTAATTGGCATTAATTTGCAGCTGATTCGGGCGGAAACGTGCCTAGGCACTTGTGCGCCTACTGTTCTTGATCACTGTCCGATTACGCCTTTGTATTGACACATGGATCTTGACAAGAAAATTGAAGAGTAAAACCATCAGCCACGTGCTGCTCGGATTCGAAAAGCTTATCCTTTTTCCCTTGACCTTCCCTCTACCCTAATCCTCATTGTCACTTTACTTCCATATCCACAGCCTGGAGGCTTCCTCCCTCCCTTACCTTTGCTTTCATCCTGATATCAACAGGACGCCCTGTCCTGGCCACAGAACTCACCCAGGTCTTGCCGTAACCCTACACACTCCCCAACCTCCTTAGAGCCGCTCTCCACCCTTAGCCCTCGGCCTCACCTTCCACGCCTTTTCCCGGACTGTCCAGGGCTCCGCACATGGCATTTCATGCTTGACTGGGACAAGTGTTGTGTCCTGGGAGCATGGGAAGAGAGGGGGGGAGTGCGTAAGGGGGCCAGAGGGAAGATGAGGGTAGCTATCCCGAATGTCGCTCATCCGCCTTTCAGTGTCACGGGACTTTGTTTCTGTTGGTCTCCTTCCAGAAAGTATCGGCGCCCTTCTGTCGTCGCTGCCCTCTTAGCGCTGCTTAATTGACCGTGCGCCAGTGGTGGCAGGGTCTTATGTTTGCTAAAGCGAGGACTTTTGCATGTGCGTGCGCCAGTGGTGGCAGGGTCTTATGATTGCTAAAGCGAGGACTTTTGCATGTACGTGCGCCAGTGGTGGCAGGGTCTTATGATTGCTAAAGCGAGGACTTTTGCATGTACGTGCGCCAGTGGTGGCAGGGTCTTATGATTGCTAAAGCGAGGACTTTTGCATGTACGTGCGCCCAGTCGGAGTCAGCTGCCAGATTCGCGAAGTTGTCCACGCAAGCGCTCAGCATGTGTGTTTTCGTTAGGGGTTATTTAACCACAGGAATTCCTTACGGCTTCATGCGTGTAGGGCCACTTTAGCATAATATTATATTTGACTTGTGGTGTGTTCTGGCACTGTCGTCCGGGAGAAGAACCGCACGTTTTAGGAATGAACCTCCACTAAATACTATCAGAACTTACCCTGTTTGAACACTACCTGGAGCTGCGTGCTGCCGCTAGCTCTCCATCTACTCACGGCCGTATATACACAATTTTCCCTCCAGGTTTACAGGAGGTCCTACAGACTTTATCCCTCCAGGTTTACTGGAGGTCCTACAGACTTTATCCCTCCAGGTTTACTGGAGGTCCTACAGACTTTATCTGTGTGTGTGTGTGTGTGTGTGTGTGTGTGTGTGTGTGTGTGTGTGTGTCTGTCCCGACTCCACGGCTGATTTCTCAAAAACTACTGGACGGATTTCCTTGACATTTTGCACACTAACTGGAAGTTAGGTCCGATTGAATGTATCAAATTTTCAGAATCGAGGCTTGAAGAAAAAGTGGTTTTTTAAGGTCGTACACTCGACATCGCCTCCCCAAATACTCCATTCATGGAATGGCCAAATTGCGAAATGTGTGACGTCATCAACAACGTGACGTCATTTGCGAGTAGAGTTTTGAGGATAATGAATTTCGAGAACATTGGTGAAAGGATAAAGAAGGATTTTTTACGATGCAAGTAGTCAATTCATGGAATGGCGACCCACTCCACAGCCACGCCCCTTTCTCGCTCTATCTCGCGTGGTAACAGATGCAGGCGGCAAAATGGCTTCCACATGAACGCAGATTCGTTGCGTTGTATTCCGGACATCATTTGTGTCTCATTTTTGCCAGACAGTGAGAAGATTTCTCAGACTGTGATAGACAGGGGTATGAATAAATACTACTCATGTTATTTAGACGAAATTAAGATCTATTAGCAAGCGGATTAAACGGTGGAGGTGACAGCTCGGTGCTTCAGATCAATGCGGAAAAAATTAAGCAGCACATTATGTATCGACTTTCTTTCCATCTTGACGCTGCTAAGCAGAAGATCAACCATCCTCATTGCTCGTGCAAGGCTGGGTAAGTGTTGTTGGTTTTTTAATCATGTATCTGTTACGTGTTTGATGGAGTAAGCTAAGCTCGTATTCCAAAATTTTATAACCTACACTTGAAGTGTTGTGTGTGGAGCCAAAAAGCTTCCGCAACTGTCCTTCGCACTAACTAACCTCATCCTCCTCCCTCCTCCCTCCTCCCTCCTCCCCCTTCCCCCCTCCCCCCTTCCCCCTCCTCCCTCCCTCCTCCCTCCCTCCCTCCTCCCTCCCTTCCTCCTCCCTCCCTCCCTCGCTCCTCCCTCCCTCCCTCCTCCCTCCCTCCCTCCCTCCTCCCTCCCTCCCTCCCTCCTCCCTCCCTCCCTCCTCCCTCCTCCTCCTACCTCCTCCTCCTACCTCCTCGTCCTACCTCCTCCTCCTACCTCCTCCTCCTACCTCCTCCTCCTACCTCCTCCTCCTACCTCCTCCTCCTACCTCCTCCTCCTACCTCCTCCATCCTACCTCCTCCTCCTACCTCCTCCTCCTACCTCCTCATCCTACCTCCTCATCCTACCTCCTCATCCTACCTCCTCATCCTACCTCCTCATCCTACCTCCTCATCCTCCTCCTCATCCTACCTCCTCCCCCTACCTCCTCTCCTACCTCCTCCCCCTACCTCCTCCCCCTACCTCCTCCCCCTCCTTATCCTCCTAACCTCCTCCTCCTAACCTCCTCCTCCCAACCTCCTCCTCGCTCCCTTCTCCCCCCTCCCTCGATCTCCCTCCCTCCCCCCCCCTACCTCCTCCTCCCTCCCTCCCTCCACCTCTCTCCCTCCTCCTCCCTCCCTCCTCCTCCCTCCTCCACCTCTCTCACTCCTCCTCCCTCACTCCACCTCTCTCACTCCACCTCCCTCCCTCCACCTACCTCCCTCCTCCCCCCTCCTCCCTCCCTCCTCCCTCCTCCCTCCGGCCTCCTCCCTCCCTCCTTCCTCCCCCCTCCTTTGTCCCTCCCTCCCTCCTCTCTCCCTCCCTTCTCTCTCCCTCCCTCCTCTCTCCCTCCCTCTCCTCTCCCTCCCTCCTCCCTCCCTCCCTCCTACCTCCCTCCCTCCTCCTCCCTCCCTCCTCCTCCCTCCCTCCTCCTCCCTCCTCCTCCTCCCTCCTCCTCCCTCCCTCTTCCCTCCCTCCTCTTCCCTCCCTCCCTCTTCCCTCCCTCCTCCCTCCTCCTTCCCTCTTTCTCCTCCTCCCTCCCTCCCTCCTTCTCTCCCTCCTCCCTCCATCCTCCCCCTCCTCCTCCCTTTCCTCCTCCTCCTTTCCCTCCTCCCTCCCCCTCCCCCTCCCCCCTCCTCCCTCCTTCCTCCTCCCTCTCTCCTCCCTCCCTCCCTCCTCTCTCCCTCTCTCCTCCTTCCCTCCCTCCCCCCTCCCTCCCTCCTCCCTCCCTCCCTTCTCCCTCCGCCTCCCTCCTCCTCCTACCTCCTCCTCCTACCTCCTCCTCCTACCTCCTCCTCCTACCTCCTCCTCCTACCTCCTCCTCCTACCTCCTCCTCCTACCTCCTCCTCCTACCTCCTCCTCCGAACCTCCTCCCCCTAACCTCCTCCCCCTAACCTCCTCCCCCTACCTCCTCCCCCTACCTCCTCCCCCTACCTCCTCCCCCTACCTCCTCCCCCTAACCTCCTCCTCCTAACCTCCTCCTCCCACCTCCTCCTCCCACCTCCTCCTCTCACCTCCTCCTCCCACCTCCTCCTCCCACCTCCTCCTCCCTCCCTCCTTCCCCCTCCCTCCTCCCCCCTCCCTCCTCCCCCCTCCCTCCTCCCCCTCCCTCCTCCCCCCTCCCTCCTTCCCCCTCCCTCCTCCCCCCTCCCTCCTCCCCCCCCTCTCCCTCCCTCCTCCCCCTCCGTCCTCCATCCTCCTCCCTCCATCCTCCTCCCTCCCTCCTCCTCCCTCCCTCCTCCTCCCTCCCTCCTCCACCCTCCCTCCTCCTCCCTCCCTCCTCCCTCCCTCCCTCCTCCTCCCTCCCTCCTCCCTCCCTCCTCCTCCCTCCCTCCTCCCTCCCTCCTCCTCCCTCCCTCCCTCCTCCCTCCCTCCTCCTCCCTCCCTCCTCCTCCCTCACTCCTCCTCCCTCCCTCCTCCTCCCTCCCTCCTCCCTCTCCTCCTCCTCCCTCCCTCCTCCCTCCCTCCTCCTCCCTCCCTCCCTCCTCCCTCCCTCCTCTCTCTCTCCCTCGTTCCCTTCTCCCTCCCTCCCTCCTCCCTCTCTTATCCCTCTCTTCCTCCTCCTCCCTCCCTCCTCCTCCCTCTCTCATCCTCCCTCCCTACTCCCTCCCTCCTCCCTCCCTCCTCCCTTCCTCCCTCCTCCCTCCCTCCTCCCTCCTTCCCTCCCTCCCTCTCTCCCTCCTCCCTCCCTCCCTCCTCCTCCTCCTCCTCCTCCTCCTCCTCCTCCTCCCCCTCCCCCTTCCCCTCCCCCTCCCCTCCCCCTCCTCCTCCTCCTTCTCCTCCTCCTTCTCCTCCTCCTCCTCCTCCTCCTCCTCCTCCTCCTCCTCCTCCTCCTCCTCCTCCTCCTCCTCCTCCTCCTCCTCCTCCTCCTCCTCCTCCTCCTCCTCCTCCTCCCCCTCCCCCTCCCCCTCCCCCACCCCCTCCCCCTCCCCCTCCGCCTCCGCCTCCGCCTCCGCCTCCGCCTCCTCCTCCGCCTCCGCCTCCTCCTCCTCCTCCTCCTCCTCGGGTCACGCAAAATTGTTGACCCAATACACAACGGATTGTCATTAATATCCAACAATGTATGCGTGGGATTTGTTTCTTCTGCTATGAGGAAAATCTATTTTAAAATTCCTCGGTCTGATCTAGGTGACTGCACAAAATCTCATCTTCTTCAGATTCAACACTTAGTAGGGGATTATCCCTCCAGGTTTACTGAAGGTCCTACAGACTTTATCCCTCCAGGTTTACTGGAGGTCCTACAGACTTTATCTGTCTGTCTGTCTGTCTGTCTGTGTGTCTGTCCCGACTTAACGCCTGATTTCTCAAAAACTACTGGACGGATTTCCTTGACATTTTGCACACTAACTGGAAGTTAGGTCCGATTGAATATAAAATTTTCTGAATCGAGGCTTGAAAAGAATGTGGTTTTTTAAGGTCGTAAACTCGAAAGCACCTCCTTAAATAGTCTATTTATTTAATGGCGAAATTGCGAAATGTGTGACGTCATCAATAACTTGACGTCATTTTTGTTTGTCCGTCTGCCTGTCAGTCCCGATTTAACGGCTGATATCTCCAAACCTGCTGGACGGATTTCGTTGACATTTTGCACACTTACTGGAAGTTATGTCCGATTGAATGTATCAAATGTTCAGCATCAAGGTTTGAAGAGAAAGTGGTTTATTTAGGTCTTAAACTCGAAAACCTCCCCCCTGAGATTTCAATAGACGGAATAGCCAGTGTGGTATTTTCCTACTAAAACTAAAACTCTTTTTGTTTCAACTGTGAAGTGTGCGAGTGTTGGAATGCTTTGTATGAATGTAGACTTTTCTTTGTAAACGCAATGAACTTGCCTATTAGGGAAGGTATGAGCGTATTAGTAGTCTGTATTATTATTATTATTATTATTATTATTATTATTATTATTATTATTGTGCGTGAATGGGTACGAATGCTGCAATGCATATGTCTGGGGTGAACATCTACAATACACCTCCTCCTCTGTGTGACTGTGTGAGTATTAATTCAGCGTCTATGACATGCCAAAGCAAAACAAAACATGTGATAGTAGGAGCTTCCTGAACCTATCCATCATGTTTAAAAGGTATGGTCGATTGTTTCCTGGGCCGATAACTTGCAAGGGCGTTTAGGGAAAAGAACGTTATAAATGCTTTACAAACACTCCGTCATATCAATTCTCTAATGGCTCAGCTGGTAGAGCGTTGGACTCATGGACATGCATGACCAGGTTCGATTCTGCGCTGACACTTTTTTTTCCTCTCTTTTTTCGAAAGGTTGTGGGTTCGAACCCGACCTGGTTTTTTGTGTTTTTATGTGTGTGTGTTTTTCCCCCTCTTTTCTCGAGAGGTTGCGAGTTCGAACCCAATCTTTTATATATTTTTTTCAATGCCAAAACCTGGAGGTTCAGCGCCAGCGGTTTTTATCTGTCTGTGTGTCTGTCCAGACTTAACGGCTGATTTCTCAAAAACTCCTTGACGGATTTCCTTCACATTTTGCACACTAACTGGACGTTAGGTCCGATTGAATGTGTCAAATTTTCAGAATCAAGGCTTGAAAAGAAAGTGTTTTTTTAAGGTCGTAAACTCAAAAGCGCCTCCCTAATTAGTCGATTGATTTAATGGCGAAATTGCGAAATGTGTGACGTCATCAATAACTTGACGTAATTTTTTATTTGTCCGTCTGCCTGTCAGTCCCGTCTTAACGGCTGATATCTCAAAAACTCCTGGACGGATTTCGTTGATATTTTGCACACTTACTGGAAGTTAAGTCCGATTGAATGTATCAAATTTTCAGCATCAAGGTTTGAAGAGAAAGAGGTTTATTTAAATCGTAAACTCGAAAACCTCCCCCCTGAGATTTCAATTGACGGAATAGCCAGTGTGGTCAAACAGAATTATCTTTTCCTACTAAAACTAAAACTCTTTTTTTTTCAACTGTACAGTATGCGAGTGTTGGAATGCTTTGTATGAATGTAGACTTTTCATTGTAAACGCCATGAGCTTGTCTATTAGGGAAGGTATGGGCGTATAAGTAGTCTGTATTATTATTATTATTATTATTATTATTATTATTATTATTATTATTATTATTATTATTATTATTATTATTATTATTATTATTATTATTATTATTATTATTATTATTATTATTATTATAATTATTATTTTTGTTGTTATTATTATTATTATTATTATTATTATTGTTGATGTTGTTGTGCGTGAATGAGTACGAATGCTGCAATGCACATGTCTGGGGTGAACATCTATAATACACCTCCTCCTCTGTGTGACTGTGTGAGTGTTAATTCAGCGTCTATGACATGCCAAAGCAAAACAAAACATGTCATAATAGGAGCTTCCTGAACCTATCCATCATGTTTAAAATATATGGTCGATTGTTTCCCTGGCCGATAGCTTGCAAGGGAGTTTAGGGGAAAAAAACGTTATAAATGCTTTACAAACACTCCGTCATATCAATTCTCTAATGGCTCAGCTGGTAGAGCGTTGGACTCATGGTCATGCATGACCAGGTTTGATTCTGCGCAGAAATTTTTGTTTCTTCTCTTTTTTTGAGAGGTTGTGGGTTCGAACCCGACCTGGTTTTTTGTGTTTGTGTGTGTGTGTGTGTGTGTGTGTGTGTGTGTGTGTGTGTGTGTGTGTTATTCCCCTCTCTTTTCTGGAGAGGTTGTGGGTTCGAACACGATCTTTCTTTTTTTAATATGCCAAAACCTGAAGGTTCAGCGCCAGCGGTTTTTATATACTGCGGCATGATATGTTGTAAGGAGGCATAATATGCTGTAAGGTAACATGATATGCTATACCGTGGCGTCATAGGCTGTACTTCGACATGATATGCTGTAGGGTGGCATGACATGCTATGTTGTGGCATGCTATGCTATGATTTGGCATGATATGCTATGATGTGGCATGATATGCTATAATGCGGGATGACATGCTTTGCTGTAACATACCCTACGTTCTGTTGTACTCTAATCTTTGCTATGAAGCGTATCCGGTTGAAGAGTTGTGATTGTATTTGTTTTAATGACTAAAATACAATATAAATATATATATAAAGTAGAGGGTTTGGGGGGCCCTTTTTGTATACATGACTCCTAAAAAAAGTGTTCACATTCATTTTTATTTATCTTGATCAAAAAGACGCATTAGGCTGTGATTTCATCGTTGCTACGCGCCAGAAAGTAGTACCCTCTAGTGTGAAACAATAGGATCGCCAGTTGGGATGCTTCAGCTGCTGTGCGACCTTGACAGTAAGTTGACCTCTGCCACTGGGTGAGAGGTCACTGCGAGAATGCTGGGACTGGTTTGGTACGATGGCAGAGATGAAGCCGAATGCAAGTGTAAATTTAGTTTTTCCCTAGCATCATCTGTCCTTGTTTTTCCTGTTTTCCCCGAGTGTAGGTTGTTGCTCTCGATGTAAGAGACAGGCTGATCCTTGCGGCCTGACAGCGCATCTTGAAGGAATTCACTGCCTCCAGTTGCAGAAACAAATTAGTACATGAGCTTGGCATCAGCGCATCTTTAACCCCAACCCCCACCCCTCTTCCCCATGTCTATTTCCCCCTCCCCCTTCTCGGGTTTCAATGGACAAATATGGTAGGTCACGTGACCTTCGGTTGGCCTGTTGGAACCGCTGGGATCAGAAGAGGGTTAGTTAAAAAATACCTTCCAAACTACCTGGCACCCTTTTTTCATTATCCCCCTATGCACCATAGTCCTTAGTGTTTCGGAACTAGACTATATTGTCATTGCTTGGATGTACCCATTGTGTGGACCCGAATAAAGATTAATAGCAACAAAGCTTCAGCTTTCTCACTTTGTCCACTTAAACGTATTAACCACCTTTCTCTCCATCTACCTTATCCTTTTCTCCTTATCTTCTTTCTACCTTTCCCCCAATCACCTGTCCCACTAATTCGCTCTAGCAGTTTAGTTTAGTTTAACATACAGAGCCGAAACCCTGCTAGGGAACTTTAGGAGGCAGCTCAGGATCGCCCCCTGTGAAGAGCAATCATTGCAAGGCATCCGCAGCGCTGGAGGAGGAGCGTCGCCAGCATCGCGCAGCAGACCGTGAACGGCGACATAGAGCGGCGGCAGCCTCCATGACAGCCACGGACTTCCAGTGCCCCACCTGCTTTAATTAAAGTTTGCCGCTCCAAACTGGGTCAGCTGAGCCATCAGAGGAAACATAGCGATGGGAGCGGAAGCGGTCATCGTTGAAGCAAGGGACAAACGACGAAGAAGTGTGCGAGACTGTGGCATGACATGCTATGCTGTAATGTGATATGCTACAGTGTAGCATGCTATGCTGTGTTGTGGCATGATATGCTGTGCTGTCGCATACTATGCTGCTGTGGTATGCAATGCTATGCTCTGGCATGCTATGCTGTGCTGTGTCATGCTATGCTGTGCTGTGGTATGCTATGCTGTGCTGTGGCATGCAATGCTATAGTGTGGCATGCTATGCTGTGTTGAGGCATGCTATGCTGTGTTGTGGCAATATATGCTGTGCTGTTGCATACTATGCTGCTGTGGCATGCAATGCTATGCTCTGGCATGTTATGCTGTGTTGTGGCATGATATGCTGCGCTGTGGCATTCCATGATATACTGTTGCATAGTATGCTGGTGCCGCATGCTATGCTGCTGTGGCATGCAATGCTATGCTGTGGCATATTATGCTGTGATTTGGTATGCTATGGTGTGATTTAGTATGTTATGCTGTGATGTAGCATTCCATGCTATACCGTTGCACATTATGCTGCTGTGGCATGTTTTTCTGCGACGTAGCATGCTATACTATACTGCGGCATGCTATGCTGCTGTGGCATGCAATGCTTGTTGTGGCATGCTATGCTGCTGTGGCATGTAATGCTAGTTGTGGCATGCTATGCTGTGCTGTGGTATACTATGCTGTGGTGTAGTATACTATGCTATAATGTGGCTTACTATGCTGCTTTGGCATCTTATGCAATGCTGTGACATGCTATACTGTGCCATGATGTGGCATGCTATGCTGGGGCTGTCGCGAGCAGGTTGCAAGTTTTGGGGTTAATGTTCGTGTGGTGTTTACTTGTGTGCGCACGCGTGGTGTGTAGTGCATTTGTAGCGCGTTAGCGCGCTCCTCGTCCGTGCGTTTTCCCGTTGAGCGTGAGGTTGGAGGGGGTGAGTGAACTCCGTGCGCTTTTGCACGGGAATTTGCGAGACGAAAGGGTTTGAATGCGATGCTCACGTTTTCTTTTGGGAGAAAGGTTTTGAAGGGGCAGACGCGGACTTGTGAGCGAGTAAGCAACATCGCTGTTGAGGTGTGTGCTGGATTGTGGCGCGACCGCTGTCGGCCCAGTGCGTGGCGTGGCTTCTGCCAGCCCGGAGTAGTTTAGCGACTTTATTGTCGTTGTTGGCGTAGGCCGAACGGAATCATCACCAGGGGAAGGGCCGAGTGTCTTCCATGTGAGTACTTGTTTGTGTGTGGATGTCTTTGTGGAGGTTTTTCGCTAGGTTGTTAGCCTGTTGCTCTAGGGGTGGGTGGGAAGTTGAAATAGACGGTGAAAGTTTAGAACTGATATTTTGTCGTTCATTTATTTGCTCTGTTCTCATTTCGCCTCATTGCCATCATTTCAGGGTTCGTGGTAGGTTGGCTGTTGTTTTGATTTGTTTTGCTTACATTGGGGAAATGTTAAATGCTCGAAATGTCCCTAGTTTGGGATTAATGCTAAGAACGTGTTTTGCCGTCATATTTTCGTTACGGTGGAATGGCTATTCCCTGGTTAGGGAGGTTGTAACCGTTTTGAGTCGAATTGATGTGCATGTTGTTATGCCATGTATTCTAATTCTGCCCGTTCAGGCATGTGCGTGGTTTGTTTGTTTCACAACCGTCATCGTCCAAAGTCTCGGCTGCTCCTCATCGCTGTCGTCACTTTCCAAAGTCCTCGTGGGCTCTCATCACTCTGAGGTCACCTGGTCCAGGGGAAAGGTTGACGTTCAGCGTTACCTCGTGGCTTCATCCCCGTTCTGCGGCCTATCGCAGAAGGCTGCCATGTGACAGTGGCGGACAACTGGGGTGTAATTCATGAACGTGGACTTTCGAGAGCATTGTCTAGGACTTTTGAGTCCTAGACCACCGCGTGGTCTGGGGCTAGTCTGGGACTCAGCGAGTCTACGATTCACGAACCCAGACTGGGTGTTGACTTGAAAGGCTGGGACTGATTGACCTAGTCTATGGTTTATTTTCAGAATGAGGTGGAATTCCCGGGGATTCCGCCCAGTGCGCAAGCGCATAGCGTACCGCTTCAAACTTCCCGTCAAAAATATCAGCCACGATCGGTAGCAAAACCTCGAAGAAAAGCCCCGATTTCACGGAGCGGGAATCGGTAGCTATCATAAAAGCGGTGTCAGCAAGATACGGATACATTAACAGCAGCATACACACAGCCCAAGCAAACAAAAGAGGGACAGCGTGGGAGGGAGGAGGTGACAAATGAAGTACGAGCTAACGCTGGCTGGAGTGTGTGTGTGTGTGTGTCACCGTTTATTAAGTTCATCAGCAAGAGACAAACGAGCGGAAGACCGAGTTTTACAATATGGCAGGATTTCCAAGTGAGAACCATTGAAATTCAGTAAGGAAGGGGTGGAACAAAAATTTGTCTTTATGAGGAAAAATATACACACAGTGTCACACACACACACACACACACACACACACACACACACACACACACACACACACAGACACGTACACTCGATCAGCTTCGATCAGCTCGCACTTTTCCCATCAAACTCGTGAAACCCTGGCGATCGTCACACATTTTCTCAGTTACCAAAAATAAAGCAATTTAATCTGAGCCGTGTTTTCATAACACAGATGCAATTTTAATGTATCGTTTTCATAGCATCAGACAACACTAGCATTGTACCCAATGTCAACAGCAGCAGACAGGTTCGAGGACAACAATGTTTACTGGTGTCGCTGAGGTCCGCGCGTCAGCTATAAATAGAAGTGCGCGAAGCTTGAGATGCTCGGCGACCTGCATTCCCAATTGTAAAATGTCAGCTCTTTCAGGACCTATCGATGCAATCAACATACAGCTTTGATAATTTAATGCTGTTCATGGCTTACATTTTCGTTCGATGGGTTTCTAGTGTCCCAAAATACAGCGATTTCTGCGCGAACCGTAGGCAGCGTCGGCCATTTAATTTCGCGGCAGCCTTGGACTTTGGTGTGTAGTCCAACAAATCCTTGGACCACCGTAGTCCGCAGTTCAGCCTGAGACTGAACCAAAGTCCACGTTCATGAATTGTAGACTACGACAGTCCACGTTCATGAATTGTAGACTACGACAGTAGCCCAAGACCAGCGGCAGTGGTCTAAGACCACGCTGAAAGTCCACGTTCATGAATTACACTCCTGGAGCTGTTGGGCTGGCGTGAGAGTGACGAAGGTGGACGGGTGTAGCTGTTGGACTGGCGTGAGCGTGACAGTGGTGAACAGTTGTGGTTTCTTTTGTACTTGCGAGTAGTGACAGTTGTGGACAACAGTGGTTTTTTGTACTGGTGTGTGTTGACAGTTTGTAGACAACAGTAGTTTGTTGTGCTTGTGTGCTTTTGGCAGTTGTGGTCAACCGGGGTTTTGGTTGTACTTGAGTGGGCGTTGTAGCATTGTATCATCTGTCATTGGTGTTTGCATATAGTGGGTGGATGAATCATCTATCGACCATTATCATCGTTCACTTTCACCTCCATTTTCTTCCCTACGAGTAGTTAATAAATATTTGTTTGTTCTAAAAGTTGTCTGTGAGTTCCTGACTCCCTCTGCATGAGAGGTTAAGGCCCCACCCACCAAGTGCAGGGCGCGACAGGGGCATACTCTGCTATATTGTAGCTTAATATGCTGTGCTGTTGCATGCTATGAAATGTCGTAGCGTGATATGGCTTTTCCGTAAAATGCTATGATATGCTTTAGATTAACCTCAGCTGTAGTAGGATGTGCTAAACTGCAGCGCGATGTGCCATGCTATGGCATGGGATAATGTGCGGTAGTATGATAAGCTATGCCGTGACATGGTATGCTTTGTGCAGTATAACGTGATATGATATGGTGTAAAATACTGTGCTGTAGCATGCTTACCTTTCTGTAGTGTAGTGTGCAATGCTGTAGGATAGTGTGCTACACTGCTGTATTGCAGCTGTAATGCAGCACGATATGCTGTGCTGTAGCATAGTTTGCCTTTTTGTAGTGTAGTGTGCAACGTTGTAGGATAGTGTGCTACATTGTTATATGGTAGCTGTAATGCAGCATGATATGGTGTGCTGTGCTGTAGCATATTTTGCCTTTCTGTAGTGTAGTGTGCAACGCTGTAGGAGAGTGTGCTACACTGTTGTATGGTAGCTGTAAACAGCATGATATGATGTGCTGTAGCATGACATGTTATGTCGAGGCGGATTTGCCATGCCATGCCATGCTTGGCTTTGCAATGACATGACGGAATGCAGTACAAGAGCAGAAACACAGGTCCTTGGAGAGCAAACACAATTTATTTTGCCAAATTAAAGTATTCGAAATAACATGAAACAAAGCTGGTCTTGCATATATGTTTTAACAAAAATACATTTGAAAAAACATCACAATTTTATGAAAGAAAGGGCAACAAAAGAATCATAAAAGGAAAAATAATTAAAAGGATGTGGGGTGGGGGTGGGGGGCGGGATAGATGAAGAGGGAGGGGAAGGAGAAGGGGGGGGGGGGGATATGGAAGACTGCTGATGTGGTCAGGCGCTGACTCGAGACAGGAAGGTCCCTATTCAACATATGAAATGCTGTTCAACGCTTCTTGGAAATGGTAGGCGTGTTTCCATTCTCTACGCTTGAATTTCATCTTCGTCGTCTGGACCCCAATGCACGTAGAAAAGCGCTGATGTTTTTGGCCCAAATATGGTGTGTACCCATTCAGGTTCCCACAGTTTTGCTTTCTTTTTGGGCTGAGCCATAGTGTGTACCCATTCAGGGCCCCACAGTTTCGCTTCTAACTTGGGCTGAGCCATAGTGTGTACCCATTCAGGGCCCCACAGTTTCGCTTTCCACTTTGGGCTGAGCGACAGAGTGTACCCATTCAGGGCCCCACAGTTTCGCTTTCTATTTTGGGCTGAGCCATAGTGTGTACCCTTTCGGGGCCCTATAGACTTGGTTTCAAGTTTTGGACACATAAACAAATACTCGTGAAAATCAAAAGTCTTCCGCAAATGCTCGTGCCTTCCAATAACACA
>JAWQFJ010002133.1:20000-22500 GCA_034096865.1 Theodoxus fluviatilis | reverse complement strand
TGAAAGTGTTGCGAGATAGTGAATGGCTTGTTTGGAGACGAATGAAGAGATCAGTAAGATACTTCGGTGCTTGTGAATGAGCAATTTTGTGCATAAGGATGCATTTATTAAGGACGAGGTGTTCTTGGAAGGGTAGTAAGCCAAGGTTTCTGATCTTTTCATCCGTAGACAATGTTGATTCGGAAATAATAAGCTTGGCAGTTCGTCTGTACAGAGAGAGAGAGAGAGAGAGAGAGAGAGAGAGAGAGAGAGGGATAGAGAGAGAGAGAGAAAGAGAGGGGGGGAGAGAGAGGGAGAGAGAGAGAGAGTTCAGACTTCACACTTCAGACTTCTTTATTTCGGCCGACGACCCACAGTATGAAATTACACTTTCGCATTCACATAATGAACATATTTAGGGAAAGCAATCAATTGCATAATATATAATGCAAGTTCAATAATGCATATCTTACAAGCGGGAGTAGTAGTATTTACATATGTGTGCAGCCGGTAAGCATGCTTAACAAGGTTTGTACAGTTATTTACGTTAGTTATGTGTTGTGATTTTAGAGAAATATTTTTACAATATCACATCGTTACAGAGTATGAAATGTTCTCAACCATTTGGCTGCGTAGTTTGGAGAGAGCGAGCGAAAGCGAGAGAGAGAAAGAGAGAGAGAGAGAGAGAGAGAGAGAGAGAGAGAGACAGACAGAGAGAGAGATGGGTGGATGGATGGATGGATGGATAGTGTTTTACGGCCTATCAGCTATATACGGCCATTAAGCATGAAAATCACAAGAACAGATTAGAGTAAACACACATCAAGTCATGGTGTACATGCGTGCCAGCTACGGCGTCCGGCAATTTCCCTCAGCATGTTTTGTTTCCAAATTATTTCAGGATAAATGCGCAAATTACAAGTGTACAAACTAGCCATGATCATATTTATTGATGACGTTTTCCTGTAATCAGATTGTTTAATGTTTAATTATTGTTACCTTTTTGCTTTCACCGACAGATAGGTATTCCTCAAAAAGTGCGAGAAAGTCGGTCACTCATTGTCAATAAGTAAACATTTTAATCCAAATCCAACTGCCTGGTCTTTTCATTTTAGCCACGTCAGGCAAACGAAATGTTTAATTCAGAACTAAACCCTGATTGGATACCATAAGAGCTTTGCATCATACTTAAATCACACTTAGATACAGCACGTCTGGTAGCTACAGTGTTGGGTCATTCCCCTCAGCTCAGTTTATTTACACATCGCTTTAGAGTTTGAGCACAAACAATTCACATACGAATCATTATTATCAAAATATTTGAATAATTATAGTTGGAGTTTTTTTTCATGATTTGATGTCCTATTTTGTCGTCATTGATCGATCTGCATGCATCAAAATGTCCATATCTCTTCTTCTATATAGTCGTGCACTGCCTTAGATAGCTAACCCCACAAATATGGCTCTGCTTCTATGTTTAGCTTGGTTTCCTGTGAACACATTTTGGCCATTCATTTATGTATAAAAACTTGCGATGACTGCCCACCGTCTCTTCTAAGAACTGCCATGTACTCAGACACAACTGCACAATCTGTGAGTATACGATTAATACCACAGGCCATTAACTTTTTTATAATCAATTTGATCAGTTTTACCGAGTGGAACGTTTAGGATAAAATCCATACAAGATCAATTCATGAGTGTGCCAAAAGCGTAGTGAGATCGGCTGACTAATCACAACAAGATTAGGAGGGGAAAACGTCATCGCCTGTGGGGAGATTATCCAGTCGTTAAGAGACCGGCAGGTTATGAATAAACCCGAGTAGGTCAGGTAGGCTCTTTCAGGATAGACGCCTTGCAGTATACGACAATAGAAGTCAGCATTCGTTCTCAGCCCGTACCTGCGTCTGAGGAAGACGAGGGTTACCACCAGTGCCACCACCAGCAGCACCACCAGCACCGCCCCCACCACTCCCCCCACCACTGATGCTGTGCTGCCGGTGTTATCTGAAACAAGTCCAATGAATATTCATTTTGATGTATTTACATCTCATTCACACGCACTACCCTTTACTACATTTGTTGCACATTCCAACTGTCCAAAATAAAGTCAGCTGAAATAGTGTGCAAGTAATCAACATGCTTCAAGCTGCTATTATCATCATTGTAGCTGTTGATACTACTGTAGACAACTAGCCCCTGTGAGCTCGAGAACAAACAAAACCAGTAGCATACTTTACAATATAATACTCTTTTAGAATATTTACATGTGTAAACATGTCTTCACGCTGCTATTCAACGACACCAAAATTGTCACGTCAAGAACCATAGTGCTAAATCTGGAACTTATCAATATTTAGCATTTTCATTATTTACGAATTTGTACAGTTCTTAAACACTCCTAAGATGCAAAATACTTTGCAACACACTACAGTCATAATACCAATACGCTTGGTGGAGAGCTGAGCTGAGTTTTGAGTTTTTTTATTTTACTTTTTCTAACAGTGATTCTCCACTTGTT
>JAWQFJ010002133.1:10000-15000 GCA_034096865.1 Theodoxus fluviatilis | reverse complement strand
AAGTAGTTGTTTCGGTGCTGGCCGTGGTGGTGGTAGTAGTAGTTGCGATTGGTGCTGGTGGTGGTGGTGAGGGTGGGGAAGAGGAGGAGGAGGAGGAGGAGGAGGAGGAGGAGGAGGAGGAGGAGGAGGAGGAGGAGGAGGGGGGGAAGGAGGGGGGAGGAGGAGGAGGAGGAGGAGGAGGAGGAGGAGGAGGAGGAGGAGGAGGAGGAGGAGGAGGAGAACGAGGAGGAGGAGAACGAGGAGGAGGAGGACGAGGACGAGGAGGAGGACGAGGACGAGGACGAGGACGAGGACGAAGAGGAGGACGAAGAGGAGGACGAAGAGGAGGTCGAGAAGGAGGAGGAGGAAGAGGAGGGGGAGGGGGAGGTGGAGGGGGAGGAGGGGCAGAAGCAGGAGGAGGAGCAGGAGGAAGAGCAGGTGGAAGGGCAGGAGGAGGAGGACGAGGAGGACGAGGAGTAGGGACAGGGGGAGAAGGGACAGGGGGAGGGGGAGGAGAAGGAGAAGCAGGAGGAGGAGCAGGAGGAAGAGCAGGTGGAAGAGCAGGAGGAGGAGGACGAGGAGGACAAAGAGGACGAGGAGGAGGAGGAGGAGGGGGAGGAGGAGGGGAAGGGGGAGGAGGAGGGAGAGGGGGATGAAGAGAAAGCAGAGGGGGAGGAGGAGGAGGGGGTGGAGGAGGAGAGGAAGGGAGAGGGGGATGAAGAGAAAGCAGAGGGGGAGGAGGAGGAGGGGGTGGAGGAGGAGGGGGGGGGAGGAGGAGGGGGGAAAAGGAGAAGGGGGGAAGAGGGAGTGGGGAGGGAGGGGAAGAGGGAGGAGAAGGAGGAGGAGGAGGGGGGAAAAGGAGAAGGGGGGAAGAGGGAGGGGGGAGGGGGGAGGGAGGGGAAGAGGGAGGAGAAGGAGCAGGAGGAGCAGGATGAGGAGGAGCAGGATGAGGAGCAGCAGGAGGAGCAGGAGGAGAGTATCGATGATGATGGTTTTGTTTGCTCGTAGAATTAATGAACTCGAGGCAAATCTATGACTCCAAGTCAGGAACTCGTGTATAACAATTTAATACGTAGACACAGGGAGAGGGATCTATCATTGCAAACCCTGCCTTGTGATTGAGATGTACGTATACAAGCATTAAGTTCAATGCACGAAACGTCCTTAGTGAGAGTCAGAAATGTACAATGTACACAATGCTCTCCACACAAGTCAACAACTGCACAAGATCTTGAAAGATACCAGCAACCACAGACAGCCTACATCACAACGTGTATCCTCGCAGTGCATGCTAATTTCTCACAGCTGATGGGGCGAAGGGGTGCAGTGCTTGCATCAGTGCACACGCACTGACGTGCACGTAGACTCACGTTCATATGCATTCACGTACACATGCACTCACGCACATATGCACTCACGCACAGATGCGCTCACATGCATATGCATTCACGCACAGATGCAATCACGTGTACGTAGACTCACGTACATATGCATTCATGTACACATACACTCACATACACATGCGCTCACGTACAGATGCACTCACGTACAGATGCACTCACGTACAGATGCACTCACGTACAGATGCACTCACGTACATATGCACTCACGTACACATGCGCTCACATGCATATGCATTCACGTACATATGCACTCACGCACAGATGCAATCACGTGTACGTAGACTCACGTACATATGCATTCATGTACACATACACTCACATACACTTGCGCTCACGTACATATGCACTCACGTACACATGCATTCACGCACATATGCACTCACGTACAGATGCACTCACGTACTGATGCACTCACGTACACATGCACTCATGTACAGATGCGCTCACGTACAGATGCGCTCACGTACAGATGCACTCACATACAGATGCACTCACGTACACATGCATTCACGCACATATGCACTCACGCACAGATGCAATCACGTGTTCGTAGACTCACGTACATATGCATTCATGTACACATGCACTCACGTACACATGCCACTCACGTACAGATGCACTCACGTACACATGCGCTCACGTACACATGCACTCACGTACAGATGCACTCACGTGCACATGCACTCACATACACATGCACTCACATACACATGCACTCACGTGCACATGCACTCGCGTACACATGCACTCACGTGCACATGCACTCGCGTACAGATGCACTCACGTACACATGCACTCACGTACACATGCCACTCACGTGCACATGCACTCACGTACAGATGCCACTCACGTACACATGCACTCACGTACAGATGCCACTCACGTACACATGCACTCACGTACAGATGCCACTCACGTACACATGCACTCACGTACAGATGCACTCACGTACAGATGCACTCACGTACACATGCCACTCACGTACACATGCACTCACGTACATATGCACTCACATACACATGCACTCACGTACACATGCACTCATATACACATGCACTCACGTACACATGCACTCACATACACATGCACTCACATACACATGCCACTCACGTACACATGCACTCACGTACATATGCACTCACGTACAGATGCACTCACGTACACATGCACTCACGTACACATGCCCTCACGTACACATGCACTCACGTACACATGCACTCATGTACACATGCACTCACATACACATGCCACTCACGTACACATGCACTCACGTACACATGCACTCACATACACATGCACGCACGTGCACATGCACTCACATACACATGCACTCACATACACATGCACTCACGTGCACATGCACTCACATACACATGCACTCACGTACACATGCACTCATGTACACATGCACTCACATACACATGCACTCACGTACACATGCACTCACGTACACATGCACTCACGTGCACATGCCACTCACATACACATGCACTCACATACACATGCACTCAAGTACACATGCACTCACATACACATGCACTCACGTACACATGCACTCACATACACATACTCTCACGTGCACATGCCACTCACGTACACATGCACTCACATACACATGCACTCACGCGCACATACACTCACGTGCACATGCCACTCACATACACATGCACTCACATACACATGCACTCAAGTACACATGCACTCACATACACATGCACCCACGTACACATGCACTCACACATACTCTCACGTGCACATGCCACTCACGTACACATGCACTCACGCACACATACACTCACGTACACATGCCACTCACATACACATGCACTCACGTGCACATGCACTCACATACACATCCACTCACATACACATGCACTCACGTGCACATGCACTCACATACACATGCATTCACATACACATGCACTCACATACACATGCACTCACATACACATGCACTCACGTGCACATGCACTCACATACACATGCACTCACATACACATGCACTCACGTGCACATGCACTCACATACACATGCACTCACATACACATGCACTCACGTGTACATGCACTCACATACACATGCACTCACGTGCACATGCACTCACATACACATGCACTTACATACACATGCACTTACATACACATGCCACTCACGTGCACATGCACTCACATACACATGCACTTACGTACACATGCACTTACATACACATGCCACTCACGTGCACATGCACTCACATACACATGCACTTACATACACATGCACTTACATACACATGCCACTCACGTGCACATGCACTCACATACACATGCACTTACATACACATGCACTTACATACACATGCCACTCACGTGCACATGCACTCACATACACATGCACTCACATACACATGCACTCACATACACATGCCACTCACATACACATGCCACTCACATACACATGCACTCACATACACATGCCACTCACATACACATGCCACTCACATACACATGCCACTCACATACACATGCACTCACATACACATGCCACTCACATACACATGCTATTTAACCATAACGCCACAAAGAATCAGCCGTGCGATCGACAAGTCTGACACAGTGAGAGAATCGAACGTTTAAATTTGCATTCACAATAAACAAGGACATCTCGTCATTTGTCGAGTTTCATCCCTGAAATATTGCATAAACCGGATGCTTTGATACAGAAATTATGAGAACATGGTTACTCAGATCTTTAGATCTATTTGTAATCATTCTATTTTTGGTGTTCGGCGAATATTAATACCTGCGACAGCACCGACAAAGATGCAACGTAATAATGACTGCAGGAACTGTAATGCACTATCACAACTCACAGTAGTCCATACATCTGCATTTCAACATTCACAGTAACGTATTAACTCGGTCATATTTCTGTTTCATTGGGAGGAAAATCTAAAACAGACAATTTCCTAAAATAATGTGTGTCTTTCTTTGCGCTTGCATGAAATGTGGTGGATAGTCTCTCTCTCTCTCTCTCTCTCTCTCTCTCTCTCTCTCTCTCTCTCTCTCTCTCTCTCTCTCTCTCCCTCTCTCTCTCTCCCCTCATACCTCAGCGCTCAGGAGCGCCTGCAGTTGAAGCAGAACTATGCCAGTCGCCGGATTTCCAGCTGCTGTGGAAGTACTGCTATCCTCGCTACTTACGTCTGATGAACGTTCGTCTTGGAAGGTGACGGGGGAGACTGGAGGTGTTGTGGTCGTGCTCAGATTCAGGCCAAGTGACGGGCAGCCATTATTCGCTCCTCATACTCAACGCGGACACTGGAGAAGGAAGCCTCCTACACAGCTTCGACGTGACCAGAGACACAGAACCTTGGGTGAGACAGCGAATTTCCCAAATTTTGCAAAACATGATGATGAAATTACCAATAATAACATTTGCGATAAAATGTCTGATGCTGCACGATCTCCCCGTGCCTCGACATCAAGTTCTTGCCCTTTAACGACCTTGACCTTTGACCCTCCCAGCCAAACAACATTAGTGGCAAAGAAAGCAGTCCTCTCAGAAGAAATTGATGTATCAGTGATGCAGACAGATTCCTCTCCAAATGATGCCTCCACCAGTGCCACTGTTTCTAAGGCT